>JAUTBT010006145.1:0-26397 GCA_032361225.1 Lepetodrilus schrolli
GTTTACAATTTACTGACCTGCATGTATTCCTACGCGTAACTTTATAAAATGCTGATTCACACGTTGATGTTTTCTTCTTATAGAGAAGTATTTAAGCTCATTTAATACAAAGATTATCCTAAGTGCAGGATATAGACGATATCTAAAGACACTCGGTTAATAATCTCTCTCTCTCTATATATATATATGTTTTTAGGCTATCCCAACAAATAACAAAACATGTATATTTTAATATTCAATAAAATTAAAAAAAGCAAACCTCTCATTATGTTTCTGATGACTTTAATTGAACCACCACGCATGTTGAGAATTTGCATAACTCGTTGCCGAATCTGAAATCCAAAGATGATATATATTTATGAAAACTGTATGATACAAATAAAAATCTGTCTAGATATTAAATATGACAAACAACAGACTGCTATTCTTTAATTAATATGATACATTTTTCAGTTTCAATTAAATGATTTATTGCTTAAAGTTGACATGGGAATATTTAACCCATGTACAACGGTGATCATTGACATTCTACATTTCTACAAAAGTGAAATCTGCATAAATTCACAACGTCCAGCGTACATGAGCATGGAGTCGTGCACTTTCTACATAGACTATTATTATTATAATTATTATTATAAATACGGATCTCCTCAGACCATGTGCAAACTCACCGAGCTGGCACCCGTTGCACAGATCTCCAACATAACATAGTCAATAAGTTGTAAGGTGAACAGTCCCATGTCTAGTCTCTTCAGGTAAAACTCGTCTTCTGTAGCATCGTCTATGTCTTCTCCGCTCTGCCGTAGTCTCTGAAAACAACACTCAGTCAATAAAAAATCTACTCCTTTGACGTGAAATTATTATGTTAATTTTTTATGTCCAGCATAAGCTATATACATCACAGTATGTAAATGATGTGTTTAAAGTGGGATTAGAACCCGTGACCTACAGGTGTCATAATAATTTAATATTATAAATGATGTGCTTAAAGTGGGATTAGAACCTGTGACCTACGGGTGCTGTAATAATTTAATATTCGATTTAAAAGCAACTTGCCCGTTTTTCATCATAGTATGTAAATGGTGTGCTTAAAGTGGGATTAGAACCTACGGGTGTTAAAATAATTTAAGATTTTATTTAAAAGCAACTTACCCGTTTTTCCTTTTCAATCTGCTCGTCACAATTTCTCACTTTTTCTAAGTATTTGAAATGAAGCTCTAATAATCGCTCGACCTGAATGAAAAACAAAGCATACAAACATATTAACAGTTACTGTAAATCAGGAAATTAATGCGCCAATAATTTAAAGCGACCTCTAGATTTTAGACATAAATGCGACACCAATTAAATGCTATCGACCAGGGTTGTGTTCAATGGAGAACACATACAATACACTACAATACAATACATTTTTCTACATTTAGTAGTTCGCTGAATGAGTTAGTAGGAAAATATCAGGAAATCGGTTTGCGCATGCGTCCAGTCCATTCGCTTCATGCTTTGGGTTTTCATACTAAACGCTACGCAGTCCAAACCCGTATTGAAATGTATGCATACATATGCATACGTATTGCTCACTGAACGGCTCGCGTATTAATACATAGAATACATATGCATATGTATTCTCCATTGAACGCACCCCAGGCCTCTATTCATGTTTTTTTCCATAATGAAATTATTTTCAAACGGTTCATACATGCACATATCAGTATTCATTAATTCAATATTGAATATATTATAATATTGTAATATTGTTCCATACATTCTTGATTAATGACATGAGAATGTGTTACAAGCCATGACGGGTGCAGACCAAGGGAGACAACTGTAAACAATGCATAAAATACAGCCCTACTGCATGGTGCACTATATACAAGACTACATTTATATAACTTATCTAATGTTGTGAAAAAAACAGGACCACTAGCCCGGGTTTGAATTTGTTTTGTAGTCCAACACATGCTATGCTTTCCATACGCAATATCCATACCCATGTGTTTCTCACGTGATGCCATAAATCACGCCCACCTTTTCATGATCATTTTCCGTGAACTTGCTTAACAACCGTTGCCGCTGTGATCCTGAGCAATTCCTTAGAAGTGATCCAATGATGGAGGATATGTGCTCTGAAACGCAGAACAATATGGTTGAATGTCCGAGTTATCAATGTGTCTTCAATCACAAATCACCAATAACTCCTGAGAGACCAACTACCGAGATGTCCGCTATTACAATTCTGATTTTGGTGGTACATATAATAATAATAATAATAATAATAATAATAATAATAATAATATCTACTAACAACGCACACTCAATTGCAAGCTCAAAGTGCTACATTATTATTACCCTGGGTATCGGTTCTCGAAGCTCTCGTATCCACTGTGAGACCATAGCACTCTCATAGTGCCCATATATAAGAGATCGTTATGAAAGTGCTTATGGTCGCGTAGTAGATATTAGAACTTCGTAAAACGATACCCTGGTCAATGGACTAGTGTTCCCTCGCTTCCCTTTTCAACTCCCTGGGGAGTATACAAAATACGCTGCCATTTCAAGGGTTAGGATGTTAGCATTCATATTTTCATCTCATCCTACCGGGTACCCATTCTATGCTGAATGCAGCCTCTGCACAGACCACTTGACTACAGGCCTCAGTTGCACAGTAAACAGGTGTATTTTCAGTACGATTGATTGATTACCTTCCATTTCATCAGGTTGAGGCCCTGCTCTAGCTTCTTTAGGCGTTTTCATAAATAAGGGAAAGACTGTCCTCAAACCGAGAATGTCGATAAACTTCTGGCTGTTGTCGGCACCTTCGCTACCGATCATGGCGTGGTCCAACACCTTGATAGCACTGTTCCGCGACACCTTCTTTTCCCTGAAAATGTGCACGCACAAAGTCATTTTAAATTCTAAGAAGAACTGCATGGATTGGTGGTAGTGTGTGATAATTATAAACCTTTGTGTTTGCTTAGAGAGCTGCTTTCAAGATTCTTTCACTGATATCACAGTTTAAAGTTTCTTGGCATGTGACAATGTGTGCAATGATCACACAACTTTGTGCTTGTGCTGTGCAGCTATTATTGTGCTCTTATCGCTATTTGTAATATTTTATGAAATTTATGATCAGAGGTAACGTGCGCCAAACAGTGCTACAGAAAAGTCTACAGATAAAATGAGGCTAGTGAATGTGTTCAGGCCATGAGACTACAAAACCGATTCACTACGATTTCAGACTCAAGCCCAAAGATTATATGTGAATTTGTGAACAAAACTTTGAGTTGAGCATGAAATTGTATTCAAGAAAGTTTCAGGGCCAATCTGAAAAAACTTAGCAGTGTGGAATACAAAATGCGCCTACTTGCCCAGAGGTTATGAAACCTTTGTGAGTATGATTTCATCCTCAACTCAAATTTTGTATGGGAAGTTGTGGGAAAAAAACTTTGAGAGTTGAGCATTAAATCATATTTAAAAAAAGGTTTCGTAACACCTCAGAGTCTTGGCCAGTGGGGTTACCCCTTTGGCTGTCGGTAGAGTATTAGGCTCACAATCCAGGCAAATTGGGTTTGAATCCCGGGATTGGCAATGTTCTGCTACACAAACACGCTGGCATAGTTGCCCTGTACCCACCTCAGCATGAGGTTCATCAGTTGCAAACCCTCGCCTCTGAGAAACTTGATCCTGTTGACGGACAGCATGAGAGCCGAGCACAGACTGTTGAACAGATTCTCCATATATTCCACCTCATCTTTTGTGTTGGGGTCATGCTTCTTGTATGCCTGGAACCACAGAGCAATAACAATACGTAAAGTCATTTGGTTTCTGAAAGTGGAACTTGACTTTTAGAAGACCAGGGTATCATTTCTCGAAGCCTCATATCCATTATGAGACTATAGCACTCTGGTAAGTGCCTGATCGCCATGTATAAGAGCGCTATGAACATGCTTACAGTCTCATATTGTATACGCGAGATTCATGAAATGATACCCTGGTCATGAAGTTACGAACCATTTTTTTAGTACAATTTCATGCTAAATTCAAAGTTTTGTTCACAAATCCCCATACAAAATTTGAGTTTAGCATTAAAGCGTACTCAAAATATGAATATGGTTTCGTAATCTCTGGGACCTGGATATTCTTTCACAATGCTCTCTCTTGTTAATAAGATAAATAGATATGTGAAAGTGCTATGATTTCTTAGTAGATACAAGAGCTGTGGACTCTAACCCTCTCCCTGTTGGATTAGGCACAGAAACTGCTCTTTAGGGCATCTCCGGTTGCCTTCAGCATGGAGAGGATTAATGGATACAAAAGTCCTATGGTCTCTTAGTGGATATGAGAGCTTCATTAACCCTCTCCTTGCTGGATTAAGCACTGCTCTTTAGGAATCTCCAGTTGTCTTCAGCATGGAGAGTGTCTCCCAATACACTGACATAGAGGATCTCACATAAGTGGTCATATAATACTGAATTTATTAAATGAGTTGGCAAAACTCATATTATGCGAGGCTGTCCCAAGCATAACATCATTTTTGCCAACAAGTTTAATAAATTCAGTAATATATGAACACGAATGTGAGATTCTATTTATAACATAACTGTAGAAACCATTGTAATATCGATTTTCAATGGCAAATATATAGGCAAATGTCTTGGGAACTGGGTTAAAAGCACGCAGAAAAAAATATAGTTCCAAATAAATGTGCAAATATTAATAAATGTGTTTGCATATCTAATTGAAGAAATCTTTTAACTTTATATTCGACAAATTAAGTCCCAAGAAGAAGCTCTAAAAGAGGTCCATATGAATACAATTATAAAAATGTATTGTGTTATTGCACTAGTGAAAATGTTTATATTTATAGCATAGGTTTATTGTACCTAATGTTATGTGATAAAGTAAGTTACGACTCTTGTAGTGCTATGATCCTTCTGTGGAACAGGAACCAGGGTGTCAAAATAAAGTATAACAATCCAGGTAACTCACAGCCAGTTGTTGGAGGAGAACATCAATACCATCCATTTCACCAAGAGTCTGTCTGTTTTCTGAAGAGAAAATAAAAATAGAAGAATTTTGGCAAAGATTTCAAGATAGAGCAAGTGATTTGCTGCTTTAGTTTACAAAATATACTGTGTATTGAAAACAAAATTACTCACTCAATCCCAAACAATGTAATTATGGCTTACCATCTGAATTCTGTAGTAATATTGCCAAAATTTCACTTGCATATAACTTGTTGCCTTCAAACGGTATCTTCATCTAAAATAAACAAATATTCACAAAGAGATGACAGTTTTCCTTAAACCCTAGAAAGATGGAAAAAACATATTACTGTACCATCCATGGAACAAAACATTTGCCAGCAAATAAGCATTGTGAATACTAGTAGTGAATTATATTAGAAATGGATACATGAACTTGCAGACACAATGGCAGAAGAGAAGCACAAGATTCCTCAAACAGAGTTCGAAAATTAGGTAGAAAGTCTCCCCACAAAATATATTCTGGCCCTTAATTTATTTTGTTGAGTGCAATATACTTACTCTCACTCTTTTCAGCAGCCATTGTAACAAGCCCTGCTGAGCAGCTTCTGATGCAATTTCAGTGCGGAACTCGAGAATGTTCTCCACTATAGCTGAAAGAGAAAGGACAAACATACTACAGAGCATGTCAAATTTACCAAGGAAGTAGGGGCAGGTGGTAGCGCAGTGGTAGAACGTTGGATTTCAGAGCCAAAGATTCCAGGTTCAAATCCTAAACAATACATTAACAAGTCAGTTGTATGCTAGATACTTTAACAACCTGAACGTGTACAAATAGATCGTTCACTTCCTCCAGATAATGTCGACGACTAGATATGGACATTTTTCTTTAACACAACCATGTCAACATTCTCTGGGAGAAGTGAAGCCCTTTGAGCAGTGACAGTATCTCCTGCAGTACTGAAGACATCCTCACTTGGATTTTTTGTCTGTGCCATTCTTGTATTTTTAATGGGGCATCGGAAATGCCGACAAATTTCTTCCCGGACATCGCAAGCTCAGCAGACAACAAGTGCTGTTCAGACGACAAGAAATTGCCGGCAGCAACACGGTTGCTGACATAACGTAATTATCATGTTTACAACTGTTAAATAACGATAATTAATTACAACGGAAAAAAATATTATATAGCATTTGAACCAATACTGAACTTGTAAATGTATACTACCTGGAATTGGTAGACACATAGATTGGTAGACTTGTTTATGACAATTAAAATGGTAATGGACATTTTCACGTTGCCGTTTGGTATGAACAGGTACTTGCCCAAGTTTAGAAATACCAAAACGGGAAAAATGTATAAAACATTGTTATATTACCGAGAAAGATGAGTCATTAAAAAAAAACGTGAATATAATATATTATTCAAATATTTGGGTGCTGAATAATGAATACTATTTGTTGATGGTCTATATTCGGTGCACCAAATACGTGAGTGAATCGTTGCAGCTCTAGTAAACACTAAACATATCGATTCATTTATATATCCAGCTTGTAGTCCAAATGCTAATCTTTAATTTAATACCAAATATGTGTATATTCTATTGAAATTCATAGTAACATTACTACCATGAAAAGTTCTGAAATGGCTGGTACACAGCGACGTCATTGCCAAATAGGCGCGCTATTGAAAGAGTTAATGTCTGCCACAAGATGAGTAGGGTCTATATGAGAATCTGTTGTTAGTTGTAAAGTCTCACCTAGAGTATTGTGGACGCCATCAGACTCTTCCTTCACGTTCTCATCCAGTCGATCCAAGTTCTGCACCAACACTGCAACCACTTGGCCTTCTAGCTGAACACACAGACCATGAGCAACTTAGAAGAATGATTCTACTGTCTAAATAAAGTAAATTAGAATTAACAACAATTTTTATTCTATTAATATTCCACATGTTTTAAAGACTACATTTAAAAAAAAAGCTTCAGTGTGTGTGTATGTTTATCACAGAATCCCCTGGTTTCACAAAACTGTTGTACATCATAATCCAGGGCATGCACAATGCTACTACTATAACAACCTATGTTGTCGACATTAATTCAGGCCAGGACAATCTGTAGGACCATTTTGTGAAATAACATAGACCATGACCCCGAGATTACAATTTTTTTTTGAGTACAATGATTTGCGTTTGAGCATGAAATCATACTCAAAAGGTTTCTGTAATCTCAGGGCCAGTCTCAAGCTCAAATTTTATATTGGGATTTGTGAACAAAACTATGAGTTGAGGATTATATCATACTCAATAATGTTTCAGTGTAATCTCTGGGCCCAGTTACCACACTGATGTAATATGTAACTCACAAGGGCATCAACCACGGCACCAGCTCCGTCCTCACTCTCAGTCAGAGTGTCTACGTCGGTCAGCTCCTGGATCAGGTCCACCACCGCTATTGATATGTCTGGAAGACAAACATACTATCACAGACATGGCAACAGACGAACATACTATCACAGACATGGCAACAGACGAACATACTATCACAGACATGGCAACAGACAACAAACCAGGGCAGCAGACCCCAAGCTACGTCCAGGGCAAATAAACCGACCCCTTGAACAAATAAATCAGTGGATTTCCGCAGAAAATTGACATCAGACAGCAGTTGAGGTAGAGTGTACTGTTGAACTCCACCTACCTCTATTTTCATTGGACAGCAGCTGTAATAGACTGCTGCACCTAGCTCCACCTCAGCATATTTTCGTGAGAGTAGCCGCAATAGACATTCTCTACCAACAGTGGTAACACTCCAACTAATTTCCATTTATATATGCTCTACAAGATAAAGGATATTTCCAGTTTTGTGTTGAAAACATAGAAGTATCCATGAGATGTTGACTAAACAGTCAGTACCATAATTACCCTAATAGTTGATCCCTTTAATAGTTCAAACACCGAAATTAATCACTGAAAATAAAAATAATAAAAACATGACCAACTTTCTTTTCCAAATCATAATTTTCTAATTATTCAAATAAAATAAAAATCTTTTTTTTTTTAACAAACAATTTTTGTTTAAATCTTTCATTTTAACATTTACTTACCATTTTATTTACAACCATATTTTCGACTTTAATTTGGTTGTCCCTAATTATATGAACATGGATCATTTTAAATTTTCATATTTTTCGAATAATTTGAACAGCTACTAAAATAATTATTTTCTCATGTTCAAATTATTAGGGTAATTACAGTATTGCAATGTACCACTATTATGGGACCAGATTATAGAACCAATCATATTGATCCATTATGAGAACATGAAACTCTGGCTAGCTGTTACAGTATACGTGGAATGTGTGGTATGTGAACACTGTTAGTAGAGAGTAGTACAGACTGCACTGAGCTCCACCTATCTGTATTTTCATGGGACAGCAGCTCTAATAGACACTGCACTGTGACCCATCACCTACCAGTATTTTCATGGGACAGCAGCTGTAGTAGAGACTGTACTGTGTTGAGCTCCACGAGTGCATGGTACAGCTCAGGAACAGTGGCTATCACATGCATTTCATGGATCACATCATTCAACTCAATCTCAGACTCCATGAACCTAAACAGAAAACATTTTCTTCAAATTTAATAAATTGTAATCTTTCACGACAACCCAAACAATGAATATTAACCATGACAGGACTGATAAAAATGAAACTGGATCTCATGCCATATATTACAGGCTGCTTTAACTGTCTATAAAATAATGCTGTTTGTATTTGACAACTCCTCAGTAGGATATATCCAACCGTAATTAGTACCGTAATACAAACAACATACTCACTTTTCAGGCAATTCTGGAAATTTAATTCGCAGTTCTTGATTCTTATAGACCTTTTTCTCAAATTGCAACAACATTTTCTTGAGACTTGTTTCATCTAATATTTCACCCTGTGGAACATAAGGACATAATTTTAATAAGAGAATAAATTATCTTCATTTCATCAAGTTCATACCAATCTCTTGACTTATCTAATCTGACAAACATACTAATATTAAATAGTACTAAACTATATATGAATATATAGTAGACTAGTATTATGTAGTTGTACACAGCGACTGATAGAGATAGCTGTTTGACATTAATTATCAGTTAATATTGTTGTGTAGATGCCCGTAACTAGTATTAACAACTAGAAAGTTGGAGTCGACATCACATACAGCTGGACCCTCCTCCGCCATTTCCAAGATCCTTTCCGCACTTTCCTCCATGAGATCATTTGTGGACTTCTTCTTCTGCAGAATATCAGAGCCTTCATCGTGCCGCTTCTTCCGCTTTGTTGTGTTTGGCTTGTCAGGCTAGAGAAAGAGAAGCATAAGGGGAATAAAAACATTGCATCTTCTCATCATATAAAATGTGTCTCCACTGTAGGACATGAGATTACAAAACTTTTTTTAGTACATTTTCATGCTCAACTCAAAGAATTGTTCACAAATCCTCATACAAAATTTGAGCTTGTGTTTGAAATTGAACTCAAAATATTTCGTAATCTCAGGGCCAGAGCAAGATTTGAATTTGGGGTTTGTCGTCTACCAACTGTAATCTATTGATCCCAACAGGAATACTCATTTTCAACTGAACTGGTGGCATATGTTATTATTGGAAATGACATTAAAATGTCTTGAAAATAAATTGTTCATGGATCACATGATTTTAAGTAAAAACATATTTTAGAGTAAAACGGTGTTTACAGATTTCGCTCACTAACGACACCTAGCTAGTGCACTAAAAAAACAACGCACTGTTTACTGATTCTGTATTATTATTGACAATTGTATAGTCATGATTATAATTAGATTTATAAATTTCAATAAACAATGGAAACATATATTAGCACAGGATGAATGATGGAACAAATTATCAACATCAAACTTCACAAAACGTGGATGAACACCGAAACTGATGAAGCTGACATGTGCGCGTCAGAATTCGTGTCTTTCGCAATGCTAAATTTGTGCACCTGTCACAATGGTTTCAATGGGTATGTACTACAATCAGTAACAATAAATATACCACATTTATAATGATTAGGATGAATATTTGTTAACTCACTTGGTAAGATAACAGTTCGCCGACATCCATATTTGACCTAAATTAATACTTCCGGTTTGTCATGTGACGTTCTTTAACCAATCATTTTAGAACAATGGCGGCCTCTACACTGGAGGCTGTGATGTTCTTAAGTTGAACATTTCTAGCAATATTTAAATTATTTACGTTTATATTTCAATTTTGACGACGACAGTGAAGACGTAAGGTGACAGATTCTTGAAAAATTGTGAAGAGGTGCCAGGTAACACTAGTATTGGTATCACAGTGCCCTTGTTAATTTGGCTAAACGACAAATTGATCAAAAACGTGTAAATTCGAGACCGTGAGGACAGAAATAATGCATTTTACGTAGTCGCTATGGTAAATATTGAAGTAAGCATCGGCAATCGCTATCATTTTCTTTCTGTCATTTTTAATTAAGTGATATAACCAATTTTAGAGGTTCCTATAAATCTACTGCCTTGGTGTAAACTTATTGTGGAATAACTAGGGATGTCACAAATGTTGACCATGTCTATTAAACCGGGTAGTGGTAACACTTTGCTATACTCACTTCACCAGCAACAATCTTCCTAACCTAAGTTAGCAGTGTACGGCCAAATAACTGTGAAATCTAAAATTTCACTTTCATCATTTCAACTCAAAATCGGGCTCCATACGAGTCCATAGGCCCAGAGATTACGAAGCTTTTTGAGTAGGAACTCATGCTCAACTCTAGGTTTTGTTCACAAATCCCCATAAAAATTGAGTATGAAATGTTTCAAATGTTTGGAAATCTCGGGGCCTTGCCTTGATGTTGCAAAACTGTCTGAAGTGAGATTTCATTCTCAGCTCAAAGTAACCTCGGGGATACTAAAATAAATGTTTCATAACCTCAGGGTCAGACATGGCTTGTTTTGAATCTGCTCTCACATTTCATGTATCTCTACTGTAACTGAAGTTTCACCAGTACAGCTATAATAATCGCATCTCCCTTAATACAAGTTTACCCCAAAGTCTTATGTTCTTGATGCAGATATATCAAACACCAAATGGAAGGTGAGGAATATATGGAACATTCACCTGCAAAGTCAGAACCATACAAACAAGGTGAAGATGGAGGAGGACAGAATAGTGAAGACGAGGGTGAAGTGATTGATCTGGAAGAAGGTAGTGAAGCCAGTGTTGTAACACACAGCAGTGACAATGGTGACAATATTGCAGTTCCCCAAGACCAGGAGTCTATGAACATTGATGCATGGAATGCTGAAGAGCAGGAGGGTAGTAATAATGACTCTGAAAGTGACAGCGAGGAGAGCCCAGAGTCACCACCCGCTCAACAGATCGGCTCTCTGATGGACCAGGAATGTCCTGTTGTAGATGAGGAACATTCAATGAACGTCAGGTCCCCAGTCGTGTGCCGGGAGTCTGCAGAGGAGGCGGGCATACATCATTCCCCAGGCGATGGGATCCGCTCTCCAGGTGATGGGATTCATTCTCCAAGTGATGGGATTCATTCTCCAGGTGATGGGATTCATTCTCCAGAATTGGTTGGAATTTGTTCTCCAGAAGACTTTGAACCTCATGACATATCTGATGTGCCTCAAGAAGGAAGAATGCAAAAGGAAACGAATACTAGTATGCATGGTCTGTGCCAAGAAGACTCGGGAATGGACATGCAGGAATCTGATGAGCAACGACAAAAGCTTCCAGCACAAGCAGGATCTGTTGAAAGACCTGATCCCGTTGAAAGACCATCAGCCAAGTACTTGGAAGACGACATTCCGGACTGGCCAGAACCTTCCCCTGAAGGCGGCGCCACATTTCCAGAATCTGCACAAGAGCTGGCAGCAGATTCGACAGATGATGTTCAAACAAAAGAAGCACATTGTGCTCCTGAGGCATTGTCAGTCCATGTGTCCGACACGAAGGAACATCATCAAGAAGTTCCAGCATCCCCAGAGCCTGCTGAAGACGGACATGTCGATTATGTCAACAGCGAGATCCCTCGTGGTGCGTCAGTCGACGATGAACATCTAGTCGCCAGTTCTCTACTTCCGTCGGCTACAAGCCCAGCGAAGCCAGAAAGCAGCAGCAACACCTCGGGCGAAGAGGATGGGGAAGATATTTATTCTTTGGACCTGACTGAAGGATGTTACAAGTCTGGAGGTGCTATTGCTAATGTCAGTGACCTGGAGGTGGAAGGAGATGGGAAGGACTCCGATTCCACCCATAATGAACCTCGGGACGATTCCAGGGTATCTCAGGGTGTCGAGGAACTCGAGACCAGTGCTGAAACTGGTGCCAGTGAGCATGATATACACAGCAGCATACAAATGAATCAACACAGATCTCCTTCAGACATTAACAATGTATCGGGTGCGTCTGAAATACCGCAGATCAGCCTGGATGATGATTCCGTTAAAGAGAGCTCAGTAAGAACTACTGAAACGGGTGTTTTGAATAATTCCTCAGATGTAGCTAGAGGGGAATCTGCCAGGACTTCAGACGATTCCGATGACATGGCTAAGTCTAGTAACATTCCCAATGGTCACGACATGTCTCTAGACGGCAGCCGCGATGACGACGACAAGGCAGGTAAGGTGCAGACCAACACCAGCTTCAACGAGGATCACGTGGAGCTGGACTATGATGAGGAGGAGGGTGACGAGGGCCACGGCCACGAGGACCGCGAGACGGAGGACGGCAAGCATCGTGACGGATCGGGAGACGAAAAGGTTTCTTGATTATTTTGATAAATTTATTGTTTTAAGCATTTTTCTTTAGATTTATATTATTTTTTATTGTTTCAAAATATTTTTAAAATTTGTTTCATTGTTTTGAAAAGAAATGGAACATTTTGGACACAATGTGAGTCACTCAGTGAGTGCAGCCAGATTCTTGATAGTTATTGTTATTGTGTTATTAAGAGTAACAACTGATGAGGGTTGTTGCACCCTACAGCCCATAATCTGTGCGAAAATAGGTGAACGGTGGAGAGGCACTGTAAAGGTTGAGAAAAGACAAGTGTAAGATAAAGATTTATATGTTGTTATCTCAGCTCAAATGTTTTCTAGGATCGGTTTATATAGCGAGAAATATTTCGCTGCAATAATTGGCTTGTATTTTCAGCAGGACGGAGAGCTGTCATCGTCTGATGGTGACGAGGACGACGACGGAGAATTGGATGACGTGAGCAGTTTGTTGTGTTACTAATGGCTTGCCATTACTTTTTCTTGTGTTGCTTTATGAATACTAGGAAGACCGTTCATGTGAAATTATGAACCATTTTCTTGATAGGAATTGCTGTCAGAATACAAAGTGATGATTTTACCCCATGAACAATGGTTAAATGTTCTGCAAAATTATCTTTTATTATTAATTTAATTAACCTCCTTTCTTGGTTTGTTATCAAACCTTTGTATTTTATCATAAGCAAATATGTGTTTTCCAGGATGAAGATTGCGAAGAGGGAGAGATCCGAGAACCTGGGAGAAGGCCGTTTGTCAAACCTATTTGTCGCTTTTTCATGAAAGGCAACTGCACGTGGGGCAACAACTGTCGATTCCTACACCCAGGTGTTAACGATAAAGGTACTGAATTCTAGGTTCAAATCCTGCCCCAGGGGCCCGGCATCAATGTTCGGGAATGTTTCCTTTCTGACGCAATATTGATAGGATGGGCTGTCTGTAGAGTGGCAATGCAGTTATCATCCTTGGTCTTGTCAGTACCAGCCGATACGCGCAGGTTTACTGCAACATTCAGTGCTACGGATGTTGGGGGTTTCCTCCTGCCATAAACTGACAAGATGTGATAGAAGTGAAATAATTTTGAAAGCGGCTCTAATCCCCAAATAAATAAATGAATAAAGGTACTGAATTATCTTTTGGAGATTTTTCATATTATTTTATATTTTTTATATTATAACTTTGACAACCTTTTAAAACAATTTAATTGCTCATTGTTATATCTGATTCAATAGGTTATAAAGCTAAGATGTAATTTTTTTGTTCCAGGAAATTATCGCTTGTTTGACAATCCTAATTATAGTGGAGGAAGACTCGGACCTCGGGCTCGACTGGGTGGACCTGTTTGGGGTCAGGAGGTCAGTTGACCCTTGGTATAGAAGTTTCATTGTAATAAATAAATATTTTAAAGCAATGTGAAATGTTCATGTTAACTGTGGGGATGTTTCCTCAAATTCTATATATCAGTTTATTGATATCCATGTTGTGTCTAAATTCCTGTCCCAAGTTTCAATAGTCACCACGACAAACTGTTGAATCTTTAGTTATATTAATTTCTTTTAATTCTATCGCATTTGGATCATGAGAATTACAATTTATATAAATACTAAAGACTTGAGGGGTAAAGACAATCATACAGGCATGGCAATTTTCCACAGATCCATGGAAATCTGTTGGTTTATTTGTCCAGGGTTCGATTAATATGCACTGGACATGGTTTGGGACTAAGTTGCAGCCACTAGATTCTGGGCTTGTTTTCTGCTGAAATCACAATTGCCTGTTAACATGCCTGATCATACAGGATTGATTTTTCTGCAGCCCGGACCTGAAGTGGAGTTACCTCCCCCTCCTCCTCCTCCACCCGAGGCCCCTGCTGCAGAAACAGCATGGGAGAGAGGTCTACGACATGCCAAGGAGGTAAACAAACGTGCTGTACAACTTGTCCCAATGCAAGTCTAGGCCTTCGTTTTATTAATTGATTTGTGTGCATTATTCGGCCAAAGAAATGTTAACTAATTGGGATGTACTTCAGACCAAAGAGTAATATTTAAGAATGTTGAATTACAAGATGTATCATTCCTTAATCTCACTATTGTTGTATTTATATACATTGGCTCTAAACCCCAATAAAAAAAAATGTAATTATTATGTAATTACAGAATTGTAACAAATATGTAAAATTTGTATTTGAGATGGCATTTTAAAAAGCAGTTTCTTTCTTTTCGGGAATGCCCAACTATGATATGTTCCTTGAATATTTTTTTGGGGAAATGTGACTATATTACAGGGATGGCACTTTAAATAATGATATAAATAACAAAATGTGAAATTTCCTTTAACATTAGTAGAAATTGATCAGGCCTCCAGGTGAGTGGGAACTTTTAACCCTGATATTACCCAATCAAATTGTATGAAATCACTGGCAATCTCTATATATAATGCTGCAGATGAGGAAGAAAGCAAACATGAGAAAAGAGCAGGAGACAGACTTTGAAGACAAACGGATGAATTTGTCTCTGGACGAAGAACGAGAACTTAATAAAGAAAATGAACGTACCAAATATGTAAAGGACCCATACTATGATCAGTACGTGTTTTTCATTCCTACTTTGTATTGCGTAATATGGAAATATTTATTGTAAAAATTTCAAGGATTGTTCAGATGAGTCATCACATTGTTGAAAAATTCCAAGTAAATATTCACTACTCAATGGCACCAGTATTGTAAAATTTCAATGTAGTATTTCAATTTTAAATTGTGATGTCAAACTCTGTGAACATTTATTATTATACGCTGTTAAAATTTACTAGATTTGTGTTTGGATAATCTGGACCCAAGATTACGAAACTTGTTGAATAGTATTTCATGCTCCAGCTCGAGTTATATTTGTCGATTTGTGAAGAAAACCTTGATTTGAGCATGAGTCCGTAGTCAAAAGAGTTTTGAAATCTCAGGGGCCTGAAATATATTGCTGAAACTTGTGAATTTTTAGGATCATAGATCTTAAGAAATTGCCATTTTACCGAAGTTAGTAATTTGTCTGACCTAATGTCACTGCTACCATAATGCAACAGTTCTCCTTCACCAAGTTTGCTTGTGAGATAAGTCAACCTTTGTTGCTTATTATTATTGTAATGTTTGCCTTCAGGTATGATGATGATGATGAGTATTATGGAAAGTCTCGCGTTCATGGTTGGGAAGCTGGCTCCTATGAAAACTTTGAGGTCCGGTGGACGAGAGAACAAGAGTTTTCTCCATTCAGGGTAAGTTACTATGTTACTGCTGAGTTATGCTGTGTTCTACGTAATCACAGTGTAATTTTGATTACCTCATGTAGTCATGTAATGATTTATGGCAGTTTTATCTATTCGAACGGCATGTCTGGAATTGTTAACATTTTTGTAATATGAGGCTGGTTGAATTGTGAATAGTTGATAAAACACTACATTCAGGGATGAGGATCTTGGGTAGATTTTGAGGCTCCAAGGTCGATCTCGTAAACCTGGCAGTGGCTTGCGGCCCCTGGATCGCAGCTGTTTCAGCTAAAAACGCATTTTGCCATTCTCATCCCTGTACATTCCATTACCGGTGTTCGAATGCCTTGCATGTAAGATTTTCAAGTGGTATGTAGGTTTGTGAAAATGTGTCATTTTGATTTCAGGAAAAGGAGAGAGAAAGGGAACATTTCAAAGAACAACGATACAGTCCTCCTCTAGATAGGATTGAGCGGTTAGAAAGACAAATGCAAGTAGTTTGATGCTTATTCAAATAAAAGGAAATTATTAAAAGATAATTATTCCATACTTTCCATCATCTTTTTCGTGAAAGATTCCCACTGCAACGTAAAACAATAACTCACTTGCTCACTCCATAATTTTCTTTACTATACCTGGGGTGCGTTGAGACAACACTACTTTTCACTACATAGTTGTTAACTTAATTGCTGCTATTTTGCTACAAACTCATTCAGCCAACCACTACTTTGTAGAACAGTAGTGTAGTGTAATGTAGTGCAGCCTGAATGCAGCCTGAATGCAGCCCTGTTCAGTGCTGATGCTAACTACTAAGATCTATTGGTATTGTTTGACCAGGTTTGACCAGCCTCCTCGACGAGACGATCGGAGGGAAAAGTACAGAGAAGAAAGGGTGGGACCTCCTATTCCATCACAGGCACCTCGAGGTCGAGCAGACGAATGGCATGACCCATGGCAGAGGTAATACTTTATCTCTATTTCCATGGCAATCATAGTCGTAACCATAATCGTCTGATTGGTTGTATCTGCTCAGTGGATCATGGATTAGTTTGTGTGGTCATTGAATATGGGTGAAATATTCCAGCTTAGACGTAAAGCACTAATTCATTCGTACAAAGGAGCCATATTTGCTTGATATAATAAGCAGTGAATATTTGAAGAATGTAATTCTGACTACCAATGTGGATTATTTCCCTTCCTGAATCCTTAGCATTACTTTTGTAATTTTCGCACTTTTAGAATTGAAAAACTTTTCAGTTTCCTAAAATGGATGTCGCGTGTGGGTGAAATATTCCCACTGCAACTTAAAGCACGAATTCATTCATTCCTAAAATGGATAATTGTTGTGTGAAGTAGAAAATGGCCTTTGAATGTGGAAACATACTGGAAGTTTAAATATCGTTTAGTAGGTTCAAATGATTTTAACTATCATTTTATAGGTATGTTTGATACAGTTGTATTATGTTCTATGTAGGTCTAAATCTCCTAGCAAATTGAAGAAGCGTAGTTCTCGCAGTCACTCTCGAGGCAGACGGAGACGTCGGTCATACAGCGCTTCATCTCATTCATCAAGGTATGTTTCCGATGCGATATTGATAGGATGTGCTGTCTGTACAAAAATATTCTCTAATATAATTGGTAACATGAAGCAGTGCTTAACCATATGTTTTGTTTCAAGAGTTTGTAATTGGAAATCATTGAAAACAATATTGTAGTCTTTCCGTCAAACATGTATTTTTTTGTCATGGTTTAATATTTGTCAAACTTTTTTTTCCAGTTCCTACTCCTCATCGCGTTCTCGTTCATCATCGTTATCATCACGTAGTAGTCGGTCATCGTATAGTCGCTCGTCATCATATAGTTCCAGGTGAGTGAGAAGTCATCGTCTGTCGTCATTGTCTTTGGAAGATAACGAGAACAGTTGAAAATACTCCATGATATTTGGGAATGGGTAGTGTTAGAATATCAAACCTTGGAACGAATAGGGATTTTTTGTCAACAATATCTGCCGAAGTTAACTTTTCCAACTCGGGCTGTCTGTACATCACATTTATCATCCTTCATTGATGGAGGTTTTCAACCTGCCTAAACTGACAAGCCATGATATGTTCAATAATTTCTTTAAAATGGCTCTGTACATGAAAATGAGCAGAGAAAAGAATAAAATCTTTTGTCGTATTTAACCAGCCATTAAGGGGGCGGGTGGTAGTGCAGTGGTAGAATGTTGGACTTTGGAGCCAAAGGTTCCATGTTCAAATCCTGCTTCGGGAGTCTGGCATCAATGTTTGCGAAAGTTATCTCTGATGCGATATTGATAGGATGCGATGTCTGTAGAGTGGCAATGCAGTTCTCATCCTGGTCTTGTCAGTACCAGCCGGTGTTCACAGGTTTACTGCAACATTCAGTGCTAAACATTTCTATATACTAGATCTCCGTCTCCACGACCGGTCGGTGCAAAGAAGCCTGTCCAACCTCTGCAACAGAAGAAATTACCCCCTCCACAGTCTGGGAAAAATCTGTCAGCAGAATCCAGGAAAATTAGGTATAGCAAAATGAATTCGAACGTTTGGCTTTAAACTGAAACTGTGAAAGTAATTATTACAATATGTGTTTACTATGTCTATGTATTTATCTTGTGTTGTAAAGCGCTTTTGAAAAGACTAAGCATGAAAAATTATTATTATATTCAATTATTTTTAAATCCTAAATTAAATGCATATTATTCAAGGTATATCATGTATGTACTTTATTTTACTTTGATTGGTTAGTTATAGTGTTTACAATGTATAGATCAAGACAAATATATTTCAGTATTGGTAAAAAGTTGCCACCATCTGATGAGAGAAAAGTGCCTCCTCAAGCCAAAAATAAGTATGTCATTTTATCTTGCTCTCCACGCTTCATCCATGCTATATAACCAATTGGGTTTTTAATGAATGAAGAAAATATTTGAAATAAATGTGATGAATATTATGTTTGGACATATCTATGTTTTCCAGCGACCAACCTCGCAGTGCTGTGTCAGTACGGTCTAAACAGCGGAGTCCAGACAAGTGGCACGGCGGACCACCTGGTCATCCTGGCAGACCTGGCCGACCCGGTCAGCCACTGGATGAGCGTGGTCGTCCACGTGGTAAGGTGCCTCTAGCACCGCCTCCCAGGTAATCACTGAACATGGAATTATTTACGTCCATGCTGTCACCACAGATCTCCAAATGCTTTCGATCCATTTGTTAATGCTTATGAAAAACCGATGTCCTTGAACTGTCACGGTACTTAGGTTAGAGGTCACTACCGGGCGAGTTATTGCATAGGTCTAACCAGTGTAATGCCACTTTTCCAGCTATATATATATCGGAAAAGTGGCATTATACTAGTTAGACCATATATATATGGTGGTACTACTTTTACAATTTGTGAATGGTTGCGTGGTCGCGATAAGATAACGTCGCAAGTGACATCATGTGAACTAACAGGTGACGCCGACCGTACCAAGATGTCAAAATCGCACGTCCCTCAGTTTACATGATCAAGCTTTGAATGACTTTATAAACACTACCACAATCTATTCGTATTAAGACAAGTTTGATTATTTTTATGTCGTATTTCTTTTGAATCAAAGAAAATATTTTTGTAAATATGCTTGAAAAGGGTGTCGAGCATTTGTACTCATAATATTGTATGTATTTATGGGCATGTCCTATGTAGTCTAACCTGATGGTAAACACATTGTAATCAAGTTATTTTTATGTCAGGGTTGGTAGTGTAATAAATAAAATACTAAACTTGCTTCTGTGTGATACCACAAAATGGTATCACACAGAAGCAAGTTTTGATTTTTGTCATTCACGTTTCGTCTCTCGCCCTGATTTCTAGTTTCCACAGGAAGAACTTAACCGAATCTATTCGGGTGGGTGGTAGCGCAATGATAGAAAGTTGGGACTTCGGAGCCAAAGACCACAAATTCAAATCCTGTCCCGGTGGCCAGCATCAATGTCTGCTAAAGTTACCTGCGATCATGATAATATCATTGCAATGCAGTTATCATCCTTGGTTAGTCAGTACCAGCCAGTGCTTGCAGGTTTACTGTAACATTCAACGCTACAGATTTTGCGGGTTTCCTCCTGCCTTAAACTGACAAGCCGTGATATAATGGAAAGAATCTTGAAAAGACCAATTAAAAAAAGAATCCATTCATTAAGTTGATCATGTTGTCCTCCCAGGTCGAAGCCACGTCCTGGAAGTAGAAGCTCCAGTGGAAGCAGCTTGTCTCGGTCGCGGAGTCGCAGCAGCAGTAGTAGCTCTTTCTCACGCTCAGGGAGTGGCAGCAGCGGCTCGTCACGGTCGCACGGGTCAAGGTCGCGCAGCTCCTCTACCAGCTCCAGTGGGAGCGCCGACTCGGATCATCTGTACCGTGACCTCCCCAATGCTAACAGGACTGGACCCCTGAACAAGAAGAAACCCCCTGGGGTCCCTGTCAAAGGTAGTTGGAGAATATTGGGAATGATCTGACCCGAGAATGCGAAACTTTCTGAGTAGGATTTCATGCTCAACTCAAAGTTTTGTTCACAAATTCCCATATAAAATTTGAGCTCAAGCAAGAATTCTTAATCGGGTCCAGATATTAGTATTATTACTACAGGCCTTTTATCTCAATGTCTAATATATAGCATGGTCGTTTGTGTTATGTTTAACTCTCTCCATGAGACGCGATATTGAAAGGATGTGATGTCTGTAGAGTGGCAATGCAGTTATCAACCTTGGTCTTGTCAGTACCAGCCGATGCTCGCAGGTTTACTTCAACATTCAGCGCTACGGATGTTGCGGGTTTCCTTCTGCCCTAAACTGACAAGCCGTGATACAAGTGAAATAATATTGAAAGCGGCTCTAAACCCCAATTAAAAAATGAAATATGTTGACCTATTGTGTTAACAGCCTGTTTAATATGCATCTGTAATAACTCTTGTACTTTGGTCTTGAGAATTGCAAAATCCTAACATAAATTAAATGAGATACATAGAAGAATAATACAGACTATAGCTTTCAATCTTATCACTACAAAAGGCTTCCCTAGAAATGCACATGACTTACGTGTGCATTGTGATGGGCACCGTATGAAAATTGTATGTGTCGTCACTGGAGTCTGTGTTGTTCAGCAGCTGGATAATATACTAAGCACAAACAATAAAGGACCCAATTGTTAAAAATATGTGACTTTATTGAAAACTCAATGCTTCAGTAAACAGTGGTCCGAGTCAGAAAAACACTACAACTGGCATGTATACTGGAAACGACGGGTTGTCGCCCTTAGGATGCACCGCCATTCCTCTTGTAGAGCAATACACATGTCACTGAAGTTGGCTGGTGCAGGCTATCTATCCTTCACAAAACATCCCATAAATGTTCAATAGGTCAGCGATCTGGTGATTTTGCAGGCCAATTGAGTATGGTAAGGAGTTCCTGGTCCATTAAGCAACTGCAGTTCAGCAACGCGGGCCGTATAGGGACAAACATTGTCATTTTGAAAGACGAAATTTCGTCCTATTCTGTGAGCTATGGGAACAACAGCTTGCCTTAAGATTTCATCAACATATAGTTGACCTGTCAAGTTGGCACGGATAATAACCAAATCTGATCTCAGATTGTGTGTAAGCCCACCCCATACCATGACACTGCCACCCCCATATGAATCATGTTAATGAATAGGGTTCCTTTATTTTGTGTGCTTAGTATAATTGGATCAACCTTACTGCTGTGGACACCATCACTTTGGGAATGGTAGTCAACTATCCTCAAAGCAATTTAATACTGTATACATTTCAATTATTTTATTTACTAGTATCCACTTTCTCATTTAAACTATTGCTGTAAATACATATAACGAACGTCAATGTTTGGCACAACTTTGTCACTGAAATTAAAGATAATATTTAGAGAGATTGTTTGCATATATTATAGTATGTTTAAATGAAATCCTGTTTGGACATTTAATTGCCATAGTGATATCGTCGTATTCTAGGAGGTTTGCGTCGGAAGTTACAATTGAAGACTGTTCAATAAAGACAAGGAAGTTGTAGCATCAACAAAGTGAAGGCCGATTTTTAAATCGGTTACATTTTCCCTACACATGCTGCCTAACTAAAGCATTGATACTTTCATATTACAAGTGTACCCATGACATTTATAGATTCATATTACATCAAGTGTACCCATGACATTTATAGATTCATATTACATCAAGTGTACCCATGACATTTATAGATAGATTTCCCGGTTTAAAAAATACATTATTAGGCTTGGTCCTACCATTGTACCATTTCCTTCGCAACTCATTCATTACTTAATATATTTCGGTTTTAGACAAGATGCCAATTAAGACAACCAGCATTGAGGATGATCCGCTGAGCGATCACGACTTTGATGACGACGACGACTTCGAGTACGAGAGTGAATTAGAAGATCAACCAGACTCTACCACCGATGATAGAACCGAGAAACTTAAAAGTAAATCTTCCAAGAAAAAAGGCAGCAAGAAACGTGGAAATTCCCAGGAACCTCGAGTTCCAAAGAAACGTGGACCAAAAAAGAAGCGCATGACTAAAGCTCGGAAAGTCAAGTTACGCGTGCGGAGAGTGAAAGCAAACACGCGCGAGAGAAACCGAATGCATGGATTGAACGAAGCTTTGGACGAGCTTCGAACTCACGTTCCTTGCTATTCAAAGACACAGAAACTCTCCAAAATTGAGACGTTGCGTTTGGCGAGAAATTATATATTCGTGTTGGCAGATATTTTGAAAGACGGCATAAGACCGGATAGCGTGACGTTCGCCAAGTCTTTATCTAAGGGAATGTCGCAAAATACGATGAATATGGTTGCAGGATGTTTGCAGTTAAACCCAAGAACATTGTTACCGGAAACACCCTTCCCCAAACCGTATCAGTTCATGTACGACACGCCAATTAATGACTTCAATCCCTCCATGGGCAACGATTCCTTCCCTGCTTCCTTCCCCCCTATCAATGAGTCCGGCATGCATTGCGCCCAATTGTCCCCCTTCCAACACCCGGCCCACCTCAACGTCTCCGTGACCAATCAGCGCATCCCGTTCAACCCCGCGCACCCGATGCATAATAACCAGTTTGGAAACAACAGGGAATGTTTAGTCAACGGAAATATGACGCCTTCAAATTACATACGCTGTGAGGTTCCTGCGTGTGACCCATACCCCATCTCGTATCCAGCTTCCGGTTACAACGAGATGGTGGTGGACAGTACGCAGGATTGTGCGCAGTACGTACTTCCAGAGGACCTGGCCGACTTCCAGCCGGAAGCTGCCATGGAGCACGAGCTTGGTGCCATTAGTTCCACGAACGGGCTGTTTGATGTCAACGTTACGGGATAAAAATAGTAGCTAAGCTGGACACATTCTACGAAGCTACTTAATTAATGTCACAGCAGTTGACACATCATCCTGTTCACAGGCCGTCGTTGGAAAACGAATATGTCCCATGTACATGAATGAGGCAACGCTTGGAGTTTTGTCGTAATAATATTGCAGTTCTCTGCTCAAAATACGATAGCCTCATTGAAGTTGAACATACTTTCTCTATTTAATTGTTCCAAAGAATCCCATATTTGAATGCTGGTGCATTCTTGGACATATTTACCCCTGTGGACATATTCACGCCTGTTACTATCTCGGGATAGTACAATACATCATATAGCTCTTTGTATTCTAATTTAATATCGATTACATTGTATGAGCAAGTCAACTATTTCTATATTTCTGTAATGTAAATACTATTAATGTTGGTCCCACTATGTGACTATAAGTAAATGTGTCTATCACATTTATTCTTGGTAAATACCCAAATAAACATTATTTTGCAGAAGGTTGTGAAACGGTGAGAGAATACTCCATGTATTTGAAAATATAAAATATTTTTAGAGCAAATCGGCAATGGCCGCATTTAATGTTTAAAACTTCCATGTTTTGCGCATCGTGATCATGTATTATTTGAACGAAATTGCTTAGAAATACTAAATGTTGTTACATTTCTTCTGAATGTGCCTTGAACAATATATGCCTTGTATGTACTTATATATGCAAAACAGCCGATATCATAGCAATATTCTATTTTATAATAAACAACCCATTGGTTGTTCTGACACAGATTGTATTACAACGGTTGTGTCATAACGTTCGTTTCATTGTTGAACCAAGTGCAATAATATGTCTACAAATATAAATATATTTATTCATGATTATTTTTATTGCAGTATATTAAAGTCATAATGCATTAAATCCTGTGATTGTACGGATACATATCTGTTTATATTGGCCATATTGCCTTAGCATGTGCCAGAGTATACCACTACTTCAATGAAGAGTAGAAGGGATGTATATCTTAGTATTATATACAATTTATATTTTATTCCGAGTTGGTTGAACCTCGTAAAAAACCCACCCACAACTGCATCTAGTCCAATGTTTGTGGAAATGTAAACCGGCATACGGTTACTGTGGTATAGACGATGTCGTTTTACATTTCCACATAGCTATACTTATATTTCTTTAATTTTTTTTGGTTGATTCCTCATTAAACTACATCTATATGCTTTGAACCAATGTCGGAATTTCTCCTATTGTAATGAAAGTACTATGTGTAACAGAGGATCATGCCGATCCTGGGATTCGAACCTGAGTTGCTGGATTGTGAGTCCAACGCTCTACCGAATGAGCCAAAGGGGGTAACCCCGCTGGCCGAGACGAGTAGGAGCATCTTATATCACACCCGGCTACACGTTTCCCCATCCACGTGGCTACTAATCCAGTCGCTTCTATCTGAGCCACCAGGGAGCTAGGAATTCTCAGCCCGACAATTCTCAGAGAAGTTCACCGGGAACAACTCGAATACACGTTGGGCGCCATTGTAACAGAGGATCATCCCAATCCTGGGATTCGAACCCGAGTTGCTGGATTGTGAGCCAAGGGGGTAACCCCGCTGGCCGAGACCAGTAGGAGCATCTTATATCACGCCCAGACTACAACATTGTACGATTAGAGAAAATGTGGATCCAAATTCAATACTATATCTGCAAGATCTACCTGTTCTCCTTATAATATACGTTCCAACTATTTTATGTACATATTTAAGATGAGGAATCGTAATAATACCCGCTGCATTTAATTTAATTTAATTGCATTTAATTGCATTTCTCTGAATTGGGAAATAAGTTAATAAAAATAATAGTACTTTGCAATGAATATCGGGATGCTTCACATGGATACTTGTGCTGACGTAGACCCCATTTTCCTTGTAATATTGTCAGTCCATAGGGTGCTACATTATGAGCCACTCGTAAACTACTTCAATCCAGTTTCCAATTGTCCTTTCAAATTAAAATGGACTTACCAGTAGCAAAGATACGACTACAGGAATCCATGTTTATAATACTAGTACATGTAGTAATTTTGTCTGTTATATTGTGATTCACCATTGCCATACTACTACTCCACAGTGATAAAGTGGTGTACCTACCATACGTCAGTATTGCCTATTTTAATCAATCAGTATTTGTCATATTACATGTACTTGTAAACAGTACTGCTGGTAGATAGCTAGATCATCTTTAGGTGACAATGAACAATAAACACTTCAATTCACTACTAGAACGTGTTTGTGGTTATTTCCAGCTTCAATTGTACTACATGTACATGTATATACTATATGCAAATTGAATGATTATTCTTATTACACGGATTGGCAATTCACACCAGTCACTCAGGCTGAATTTCACTTGAGGTATATCAGAGGGGTTGTACAACACGTATTTAAATGATGTGGAAGGTGGAAAAACGCTTCATATATTTCTCATGGTACTTATTCCATTCGTTCTTTCAATAAGGTAATATTCAAACTGTAATTGCAGTATTATTATACTGGTACTTATAGTTCAAACTGTATTCAATATGATCAATAACATGTATGATGTCAAAACAGGCCCTGAGATTACAAAACTTTCAGAGTACGATTTCATGCTCAAGCTCAAATTTGATTTGAGGATTTGTGAGAAAAAAATTTGAATTGAGTATGAAATCATACTCAACATTGTTTTGCAATCTCAGGCCAAATGTTTGAAATGAGTGAGTGAGTTATTGTTTTACATCACAGTGGGAGTCTTTCACAGTATACTTCCAAACTCAGTACAAACGTGGCATCATACTTAACACAGACAAATATGAAATACTGTAAATCAGGAAATTAATGCGTCACTAATTTAATGCGACCTCAAGCTTTTGGACATAAATGCGACAAGAA
>JAUTBT010006156.1:0-26380 GCA_032361225.1 Lepetodrilus schrolli
GCCCCCGGGGCGGGATTTGAACCTGGAACCTTGGCTCCGAAGTCCAACTGTTCTACCACTGCGCTACCACCCGCCCTTGCAAATAACGATCATAGTCAGTTGTCTTTCACCAGAACACTGGTCCTACTCACAGTTTTTCCAGCATTGTCGAGTCCAAGGATAAGGACGAAATATTCGTCCTTCTGGAACAGGTATTTGTATAGGCCAGACAGCAGCGTGTACATCGAGAATATGGAAACACAACCCTGAAGCAAGAACAGTGGATTACTACAGCAGTTTATGTTATGAGACAACGGTACCACATAATTCATAAACCTTGCAGCTCAAATAAATGCCAAAAACATTAATAAATAAATAAACTTTACAGCATGCAATGATGCATGTGATTTACATACTGGTTCACTGCAATGTCCTGGTGCATGGAAGCACTTGCATTATATATACGCAAAATAAATTAAGGGATAATAAAAACAGGCACGGTGAGCTTGGATCTACATATATAACAGTAGTATTCAAGATACACATATATACAGTAGTATTCAAGATACACATATATAACAGTAGTATTCAAGATACACATATATACAGTAGTATTCAAGATACGCATATACAACAGTAGTATTCAAGATACACATATATACAGTAGTATTCAAGATACACATATATACAGTAGTATTCAAGATACACATATATACAGTAGTATTCAAGATACGCATATATAACAGTAGTATTCAAGATACACATATATACAGTAGTATTCAAGATACGCATATAATCATGGACCCTGTAGACGTTTAGACATTCTTTGTTGTTAAAAGGATAAAAGGCTAAATTTATATGTCCAAAAATGCTCTTGGCACTAAAATAATTTTGTTGATTATAAATCTTATTGTTATTATTATTATTATAAAGAATACAAGAATACTCCATAGATCAACTACTGAATCACGAATGACAATAGCCAACAGGGCCAATAAAAGTGTCAGCTGGCTAGATTTCTATCGACAAACACATGAGTTTGAGTTTTACATGTATTTTTCGCCATGTCGTTAAATCGATATCCTTACAAAATTGCGTTATACTAATGTCGCGGATATCATTGCATGTAATAAAATGAAAGATTTCCGCCCGCACCCCTTTTTTTTCATGTTTTCCTCTCCCATATTTAATATTGGGAAAACATTCCATCCTCAAATTTCATCATTTCTAGAAACAATTTTTTTTTATATTCCATCCGGGAATAGAACATGCGACAAGTTACAGTGTCCGAGCGCCTAACCAACTACGCTACCGTGGAACACATGACAGCCTATCACAAATTTTTGTCGCTCTGTAAGGAGTTTGATACTATTACGGAATGAGTCTGGTACTATTACGGACGCTTTAGTCTGCGAGTTCTTAAGTTATATTTTACCACCTCTTCAATAGAAAAGTGATTCGATGTTTGCGATCATCTTTGTTGTTATAATATGTGCCCAAAATATTTTTAATTACATCGCTAATCATAACCCTAAGATAGTATAGTGGGGACCCAAGGGCTAAAGAAGTCGTAGTACTCTGTAAAAATAGGTCCATTTTGATTGACGACATGTGCATTCCGAGAATTTTGAGATTTGGTGTCGGGTTGTCTGCCGCCGGAGTTTGCATCGCACTTTGCTCCCATAGCCTCTATAGGAGGATTATGACCGGTGAAGTGAGTATAGCGAAGCATTATCACTACCCGGCCATAAACAGGGCCCAAGTGCGAACCTAATCATGTAATAGGTCAGGACCCTGTGTGGAGCTAAAGGTCAAACCAATATGGTGACCTACAGTGCATTTGAAAAGTTGGGACGTTCAATATAAAGCCTCTGGATATTTATGAAAGATTAGGCAATATGGAAATATATGTATGCAGAATTGAAGATAAATGGTTAGTAAATCGACCGGTGGTGTTATACATGCCTGCCCCTTGTGTATTTATCAATTTTGAGCATGTGAACCTCTGCCTAGGATCCTAGGTGTACTCTAGACATTCAAATAATTGACATTGACCGTAGCTCTATGATGCCAATAAAATGTAAACAATAGTAATAAGGCACAACATAGAGCTACACGTAACTGCAGCTATGTAAAAACATTCAAAAACCTATTACAATAGAAGTATGATACCATAATTGTACATATATATAAGTTTAATATGCTGCCAACATCATTTGACGACAACTAAAGTTAAATAATACTAATTCCTAAAACTAATTCAAAAGAAGCATCCGTAAAAGCCTTTTTGAAACTGGACTAGTTGGGAGACTGCCGTGTAAACTCCCAGTACAGGACGATACTATTAATAATTATCAGCTTATATGTAGCCACATGCCATTATCAACGTAGCAGATAATCTACATGCGGTAACTATTAGTGCATGCAAGCTGTCTGAAAGCATCCAAACAGACCAGAGACGCGTTCCTTGTTGTAATCGCTCCATTTCCTGCGGTTTTGGTGACCACTTCCCAAGATTACGGTATTGTTTATCGCGTATAATTATTCCTACGTGATAGATCTGCGATACTACTCGACCGGATACATGATCACGTAGCGCTTATTATTTGCGCAGTCCCGACAAAATTTGTCAGAACGATTTGAAATTGTATTTATTTATTCAGAAATAATTAATATCAGCAATAATTCATTGATAATGTGTTCATCGCCAATAAACAGACACTTTCTTAAAATATGTATTTATCCAATTAAGTTTTATTGATATACCATCTGGGTTCATATGATCCTATCTAGCTTACATATTTATATATAGAGAGAATCTCGTATTTATGAGTATTACATGACATCATTTTTGCCACCGAGTCTAATAAATTCAATAATGTATGAACACAAATGTTAAATTCTATAACTGTAGAAACAACAGTAATATCGATTTTTCAGTCACAAGCACATAATAGCAAATGAAGGATGCAAACAAACAAAAATACAGTAAATGTGTACATATTAATAAATGTATTTGCATATTTAACTGAAGAAATCCTTTAACTTTATATTTCATAAATTAAGTGCCAAGGAGAAGCTCTAAAACAGATCAAAATGATTTTGACAGAGTATATGATTAGTCCATTGTTTGTTTGTTTGTTTTGTTTTGTTTTTGTTTTTTTCACTAGTTAAATCATGGCTCGCTATTTGCGAGCCGGACTTTATATTCCCTCAAATCCATATAAAATCCGGATAATGATAGCTTGCAGCGCACCCCCTGCCCCCAAAAGAGGCAACACCCATACCAAGTGGTAAATAGAAAAATATGATGCTAAGACATCCAAAGTTTCCATTCCCCCCTACCACACATGCGTCCCAAGGTGGGACCAGTCTGCCGAAATCAGCAATGCTGGAA
The DNA here is from genome assembly GCA_032361225.1 of Lepetodrilus schrolli. Classification (NCBI taxonomy): domain Eukaryota; kingdom Metazoa; phylum Mollusca; class Gastropoda; order Lepetellida; family Lepetodrilidae; genus Lepetodrilus; species Lepetodrilus schrolli. The sequence continues at coordinate 3,377 of JAUTBT010006156.1, forward strand.
GGCGACTGTGAAAACACCAAACTTCAATCAATCAATCAATCAAAGCTTGCAGCATTATACGGCATATATTGCACGACTAAGGGCATAATAAATGTGACGCCATGTGAACAAGGCTCGCTCGCTCGATCGGTTGTACGACTTTGGCCACGCGAACTCGATCACACGCTGCGATTCGACGTATCGTTACAACCGATCGACCCGTGTGAGTCCACCTTAACAAATTATGTCGACCGTAGTCTAAGATGTCAAAATCGCACGTCGTCAAGTTACATGATCAAGTTTTGATTGACTTTATAAACACGAACACAATGTATTCTTATTAAAACAATTCCCTGATTATTTTAAAGTCGTATTTCATTTGAATCCTATGGATTATTTATTTGTAAATACGCTTTAAAAGGGTGTCAAGCGGTCGAGCCTTTGTACTCATAATATTGTATGTATTTATGGGCATGTCCTATGTAGTCTAAACTAGTGGTAAATACATTGTAATCGAGTTATTTTCATGTCAGTGTTGGTAGTATATTAAATAAAATACTAATTAAACTTGCTTCCGTGTGATACCATTTTTATGAAACTCGTGAATAGGTTCGGTTTCGCTCGTCAGCTACCGTACATTTCATTCGTTTCGTGAAACTGGTTCCACAAGGAAGCTCGTTTAATATTATCTATTTCCAACATGAACATGCCTTTCAGTCCTTTCAGATTGCGTAATTTGACACTATAGTTCCATACATTTGTAACAATTTCACTCATAAAATCAGCATTACAGAACTTAATTTTGAAGCTATGATTTAAAACAGTTAATACCCTCGAAGACTAGTCACGCACCTCGCGGCCATTGTCTGAGCATGTCGACGACGAGAGGCCTTGTGCATTAACTATTATTATATGAAAACATTTATATTTATAGGATAGGTTTATTTCACTCCCAGACTCTATGCTAGGTGATAAATATTACTATATAATATGAACTATATAATATGGTTATTGTATGCCTTTAATATCAAAACTTAACTTGGTCACGAACCTAGTTCATAGCGACGCGCGTGTACATATGTTAACGCCATGGATAGAGCTCGATAAATGCTACTGTGCGCAGTGGAAGTAGTCACGATACGCGACAACCGGAAATAACGAAAACCGAGGACTTACTGTTTTCGTCATGTCTGAGCCTCAACAAATTTACACGTCTGACACCGAATAGTTTATTTTGCAACACTTGAAATGGCTTACAGATATGCCTCGATTTCTAGAAAGGGAGATCGGTTCCTTCACAGACTTTTAACTTCTAGATGCTCTATCCAAGAAGTAAGTAATTAGTACATGACCTTGCAAAACAAAATGAGGATTGATTTTGAAACTTGCGTCATCCAAAACTGTGATGGTGCCATTGTTGATATCCATACAAACGAAAACAAATATTGCAATCAATAGTGTTTATTGTGTTTATGTCAACCTGTGTCTTTTATCTAAATACTCAGCTATTATGAGACGAGGGTACAAGTATGTTTCAACTTTCAGTTGCTAGCATGATGAGCATCCCAAATGGGATTAATTAAAACTTGTAGGATTACAAAGTATAATGAGTATTGCGTAATTTGCCTGTATTATGGAGAGAAAAGAGTGCATTTTAGTTTATATACTAGTGAACAGTATTGACATGAGGCCTGTGATTATAGCCAGCCGCCAAATTCCTTTCAATTATCAATACAATATATCCTATTAATCTCAGTTAATGCCATGTTTGCCCAGTTTATCATTGGCCATCACTGTTAATGGTTAGAAAAATTATTATCCTTGAAGTTAGAAACCACCCTGCCAATAGCATGGCCAATATAATAATTGTTATTGAATAAACAATATTATTAATATTATTAACAACTAAACCCCCAAAGCATTCATGTCTATGTTTATTGAATCATTTATGTATTTATTGCTAGTGGTAACAGTGCATCATGTTTAAATTGGTGTAAATTGGGAACTATCATTAATAATCATGGCACACTACCAAATACTTATTTGTGAGTAGACTCAATGTGATAATTTCTCTCTGTAGTTTGCTCTTTATCAATGTTAATTTGTTCATAGCATTGTGATATGAAAAGAACTGTGTGATGCAAATAAGATGCATAATTACATAATTTGAACCCAAGATGTGATTATGTATGACATATGGCATGTGTTCCTGGACTATGCCTGGATCTAATGGGTGCCAGACATTTCGGCCCCTGTAAGTTGTGCCCCCAGACGTTTCGCCCGCACATATTTTTTGGGGATGGACATTTCGGCCCCACTTTTTTTTTGATGGACGTTTCGCCCCTACCTATTTTTTTTGGATGGAAGTTTCGCCCCCACTTCCATTTTTCCGTGTATTTGGTTTGTAAGTACGTTTCGAACATTGTGCCATGTTTTCCTTTGCCAGAAGCCTCTTTTCAATCAGAAGTGTTTGACCGACCTTGCTTTTGATCATGTGACTTGAAGTATTTATAAGTGTGATGACAGTCAAGTTACGATTTCTATTCCATGTTTTTATACACATTACTCAATACTGCGTGTGTTAATGAATAATTGAATAAATGTTTGTGAATTATTATTTCGTGAAACGTCCATCCCCCCAAAATATTGGTGGGGGCGAAACGGTCATGGGTTGGGGAGGGAATGACTGGGGGTGAAAAGACTGGGGGGGGGTGTCGAAACATCATACATTTGATCTAATATTGTAAATGTTTGGACTTAGGGGTTCAAATCCTGTCCTGGGAGCCCGGGATCAATGTTCCGTTCACGAAAGTTATCTTTCTGACACAATATTGATAGGATGTGCTGTCTGTACTGTGGTCTATCAGTACCAGCCAGTGCTCGCAGGTTTACTGCAATATTCAGCGCTATGGATGTTGCGGGTTTCCTCCTGCCCTAAACCGACAAGTCGTGATATAAGTGAAAGAATCTTGAAAGTGACTCTAAACATGCTAAATCCCAATTAAAAAATAAAATTAAAAAACAGTCTAAAGGCCATAAGAAAGGTCTGCAACAAGCCAAAGCAAACATGGTAATTAACAATAACCTGATTAAATAGAATAATTTACCGTAATTACCCTAATAATTTGAACCCTATAATAGTTTGAACACCTAAATTAATCTCTGAAATAAAAAAAAGCTGACGAGCATGACCATTTATTTTAAATCATAATTTTCTAATTATTTGAACACAATCATTTCTTAAAAACAATTTATCTATTTATATTTAATGTATTTATTTATTAAAATCCTTCATTTATTTACAACCATATTTTGTACTTTAATTTTGTTGTCCCTAATTATATGAATACAGATCATTTTTAATTTTCATATTTTTCTAATAATTCGAACAGCTACAAATTTTATTAATTTCTCCTGTTTTAATTATTAGGGTAATTACGGTATGTCGATGTATAAACAGGTAGGAAATTAGGAATGTTTGCACTGGAATCGTAGAAATCAGCATTTTTTAAAATATCTTCAAGTCTGAGGTTTATAATTTACTTTCACAAATATTAATAATAAGTAAAGAATGAAAGATTTCTCAGGTATTGTAAATTCATCAAACTATTTACAAGCACATGTTACAATTCCACAACATTGCTCGAAGTTGCTCAGATTATGACAAGGAAGATTTAGATGTATTACTGCAATTGCTAAACTTGTATTAATCATGTTACTCAAGCTATGACTTGGGATGGGTGGTAGCGCAGTGGTAGAACAGTTGGACTTCGGAGCTATGACTTTTTTAAATGTAAATTTCATGTATTTCAATTTCAGGTGCAAAGAAATATGCGCTTGTTTTCACGTCTGGCCAGTCACCAGCACATTGGTCCGTTTCTTCGGGAATGGTCAGTCCTTCGTCAAAATGTGCCAAAAGGTTTCGAGAAGTTTTTCCCAGGCAGCAAGAAGGCTCCCCCTAAACCAGAAGCAACAGCACCTAAAGGTACGTTAATTGTCATCTCTTCCTTAAAGATTCATCATGTGATGTGATATACTGTAAATCAGGAAATTAATGCGAGCATGATATTAATGCAAAAAATGCGATTGGCTTATGGCCACATTTAATTCCTATGCATTATGGAAAATAATGATAGATAGGTCCGGGGAAAAACATGAATAGAGGCCTGGTCGATCGCATTTAATTGTTGTCGCATTTATGTCTAAAAGCTTGAGGTCACATTAAATTAATGACGCATTAATTTCCTGATTTACAGTATGGTATTGATGTACTATATATGCATATATGTGCAACATTGTGCTATATGTGTGACATTACTATGCTGTGTGAGTAACATTGTTGTGTTATGTGTGATACTGTTGTTTGACACTTTGATATTGTGACTTCATTGTGCTGTATGTTACAGTATAATAGGCCTAAGCGAAATGAACAATTTGACTGATTTAATCTTTTCTGATTTAAACATGTAATTTTTTCAGTAAATATAGAGGGATTGCTGATAATCTGTGTTTGTCAATATAATAGGAAAGCATGGTTTAATTCAAGCATCTATCTGTCACTATGTATTGACTACTCCTGAAAACACAATTCGGTTTATTTGTGTGTGTATTTTTACCCATTCCATAGATCTACTACCTTCATACTGTCTATTGTTTAATTCACACATCAATGTTTAATTCACACATCTATCTGTCTACAATCTATCACAATTTACTGATTACCTTGAGAATACAATTCTTTGAGATATTATTTTTCCTATACCAGAATACAATATTTGGTGATGATCACAATATTGTAAACATCAATCAGAATTAATGTGATTTTGTAATAATTATTTTAGTTTAAATACTTTTGACAACATAACAGTAAATATATTTACACTTTTCATTGGTTTTTCATAGAGGAAGTAAACGTGTTTCTCTGGGCTTTATCCTGTTAACTCGTCTTAATTAGGTGTTGAACCTATTATGGTTATACTGGCACTCCTAAAATACAACAAGAACATATCCCCATGAGGTGTAGTTCAGTCGATGGCCTTGCAACATGCTGTGAGGAATATCTCCCTTGATTCTGAATGTTTGACATTATGGATGTACTTTTGTAGTATGTCATCATATCCAGATTCATAGATTTATGTGCACAGAGTACTCGTCTGTGTCGTTGGGCAAGTGGTTTCAGAAATCTTTTGTTTTTATTAGTCAGTGACGTCGTAGTCCTAATGATTATGACGCTGTGATGTCAGGTGTAATGGCGGTTGTGACGTACAGTTGACAGCGGCTGTGACGTCACGCTGCTCATAAATGAGAAAGCCGAGCTATTTTGACTTGTTTATTAGTCATTTCTTTATTGCAGTTCATTATCGGCAATATAAGCAGTAGCATATTTGTCACTTAGTATATGAGTTATCCATCTCTCGTGAAGTCGATGAAATAAGTCCATCACTAAAGCATCATGACTTACAACATCAATTTCACTAAGGACAGATAATCCATAATTCCTTGTCTCTCAGAACGCAGTGGCTATGCCTTCTAATGGACAGCTATTTGTTGATGGCAAACTACCCTATTATGTATCGTAGAATTGGACTGTTAGTTTATTGTATATATCCCTTGGAATAAGAACAGTTTATTGTACATATCCCTTGAAATAAGAACAGTTTATTGTACATATCCCTTGAAATAAGAACAGTTTATTGTACATATCCCTTGAAATAAGAACAGCTATGCTTGACTTCATCAATAGATCTTCTGATGATGTTCCATTTGATATAGGACAGTGGCACAGTGCTGGTCAAAACATTTTGTGTCTGAGTTTGATTTTCAGTGTTGTGGCTTGATCATTGCTGTTTTCCTGCTATATTAAATAGTTTCCTATGATGTCATTCCTTCTGCATATTGTTTTGTTTGGAATAATTTAACTTGGTTTAGTAGTTGACAGTAATTTAATTAAATCATGTAAGATCTTGAATGGTCGACCCATTCAGTCATTCATTCATTCATTCATCTGTCCAAATGGAGATACATTTGTCTATTATGACATTGTCACAGTTTGTGCTTAATCTAAGAAAAACTTGGCAAGGACGTCTTTGTTCATCTTGGCCGAAGTTTCATCACTTCATGGTAACAGTGACAACATGCATTCTGTATCTTGGCAAGTAGGTGCCACAGATAGACTTCAACCTTACTTCACATGTTCCAATGCATTGCACAGATACTGCTCAGGTTGGACATTAAGCACGATTAGTTATGGCTAATATGTGGATGGGTGGTGGAAATCGTGACAGTATTGGATTCACTCCTACCCCACACGGAAACACAAGCAAAAATACTTGTGATGTTACTGTAGGCAAGTGGCTTAGTTCAACAATACTTCTGCACACCAAGCAGGAAATGGGTACCTGGTAGGATGAGATGGAAATGTGAATGATAACCTTCTAGTGCCTGAACTGGCAGCTTGAGTTGTATAACTGCTTAGGAAGTTGAAAAGGAAAGCACAGACACACTGATCCATTGATTGGAGAATTATAATATAATGCTTTGAGCAAGCACCTTATGTGAGGAATCTATATATAAATAGATATAAATACACATTATTGTTAATGTTATCTGCATGCGTTGTACATATTGTTGCCTATAAACTGATGTTATATTTATGCTGCAATAACCTGTTAAATTTCACCAATACGAATCCCACTTGTGCAACACCTGAATGGCCCCGAGTTTCTATGACCTTGTTTACATGCTCTACAACCCCCGTCATTGAACTCTCGGAATATATCTTGCATAAAAATTCAGAACTTTCAATGAAATGGCTTTAGCCGTTACATGGCATGTTATTAACATGAGAAGAAAGGATACTGCGGTCTATGTCTATGCATACACACACCGAGTTTTATTCCCCTCCCCGCGTTGCTGTCGGGTAAACTGCGTGTTTCTGCTGCAACTGTCTGCGCCAGATGTGGGAACATTCCTCCAAACCATTCAGTTAAAGTACTCAGACTTGCTCCAGAGGAATTGAGCAGAGCTTAAATACCTGCGTCAGTAACCATTATGTGCAATGATCAACATGCTAAACTTAAATATAACAGCCCTGCACCTTGCACCTGTCTGTGTGTGAATAGCTCTACCTACGCCACTGAGATCAGTTTCTCCGTAGGAGTCTATCTATGCTGGGGGTAGCTTTCCTTTTGTAATTTCATTATTTTTCCCAGTGGGTCAAACAAATCCAGAGTCATTTCATTTTGATCTTGGTCTGAAGCCTGTTGTCCTGGTGCTGTGTATTGGAACGCCATTCATCGGCGCGTCCACATCATTTCCATATTCCTCTTACAACTAGTTTATGAGAGGATATTGTTGTTTCACTTGGAAGTAGTTTATAGGGGAGTATTATTCAGTGTATTGTCCGAGCGGTGACTGACAGATTAGCCAGTGCTGGCTCCACTGGTATATGGGTCAATATTGATACAAGGAATAATGAGAGCGAAAAAGAGACGGAGGCTGGGATTGCGTGGGATATTTCTTTGCATAAATCCATCACACTCTTTAGTGTTATTTGCATTTAACCTTCTACCCACTGAAGGCAACCAGTGATGCCATATTATTCAACCAGAAGAAAATAAATATCTATATTTTATCCTTGTTTACCCCATTTCTCCAAAGCGCATTTGAACAGTTATTCTGGATATTTGCACTACCGTAATTACCCCAATAATTCGAACAGGACAAACTAATTATAGTTTAATTGTTCACATTATTAGAAAAATTATTTTAAAAAGTACAACCAAATTAAAGTACAAATTTAGTTAGTTGCAAATGAAATGGTAAATAAATTAAGGATTTTAAAAAATAAATAAATTATTTTAAAAAATTGGTCATGTTCGTAATTTTAGGTCTTCAAACTATTAAATGGTTCAAATTATTAGGGTAATTACAGTATATAAATGTGTATAGTAATAATAATAATGATTATAATAATGATAATAATAATAATAATAATAATTAATTAGGAACCTTCATTAGAGGATTTTTGTTTTAATTACAAGTAACTAATTCTGGTGGAACCATTCTTACAATGTTCCAGGAGGTAACATATGCAACACAAGAAAACCACTTTCCTACCTGTAATACAGCAGATTGTAACAACAAAGTATTCAACCTACGAGTACATACAATTTATGGTAATGTTCAATAAATCACTCGGCGGCTCAGTAGCACTATGGCAAATAATCTGGGATCTTGATTGGAAATGTTTATATGTATCGTCTCTATACAACTAAGTAGAAATCCTGTATAGCATTTCAAGCAATTTCTATTGAATCCTTGTGCATGTCTTTGCTTTCCAATCAAGAAGGGGCTTGTCCAGATATTGAATAAGTGCTTCCCCAATTATTGGACTATTATAGGGATAATGTGTAAGCACACTGCCAATTATTCCACACCTATTGGGATATTGGATGAGTGGCCCACTAACTATGCTGTCGGTGCTCTTGATCATGCTATGTGTAACCCTCCCCCTGCTGGTTGCCTCCAGAATGGAGAGGGTGAATGCAGTGCATGTATATTGTATGGGTGGCTGGGCTCGTCCAGGTCTGTATCAGACAGTTCTTATGCAGCGAGGAAAACAGTTATAGATGGTAGCAAATGTGGGGATGTGTTGATATTGGCAGAGAATCAGGAATTGATTCCTGTACCCCAACTCTCTCCAAAAACATGCTCATTGGATAAGGCAACACACACGTCACCTTCTCCAGTATTGAGTGTCTGACTCGATCTTCGGTACAGAGAAGCCAACTGGTCAATATCGCGCACGATTGTTTTTAAGGACCTGGTGTGTAAAATGGCTAAGCCTTCTATTTGGGGCAAAATTGCCACCAGCTAGAATTGATTTCATCATTAGTTTGGGCTGATTAGAAGTTTATGAACAATTTTGAGGACACTGTGTGATATGATGGACCCTTTACCATGTTTGACCTTTGTTACCAGATAGTGTATATTACTAGTGGATGGAATCACAGGACTTCAATTTTACTGTAAATCTTTACATGTAGGATTACACATCAATCTCATATTCCAAGAGGTTTCAACCATCAAGATGGCCTACTATAGCAACTAAGAATTCCTTAAATGTCAGGTGTTTTTTTTATAATTCAACATCTACAGCAAACAGTGATGGAATTTACTAATATTCTTCATTTAACATCTGATAAATATTAACTTAGATACACAAAAAGAAAAAGGAATAACTTTTATGGAGTTTCTTTTTCTGTCTGTGACTCTCTGTCTATTATTGTCCTATTATTGTATTTGTCTGTCTCTGTATGTCTCTGTCTAAGTTTATTGGTGTATGTCTAACTATACACTTTGTCTATGTCTAACTATATTATTATTATTATTATTATTATTATACCATATTTGTATATATATTCTGTCTATGTATGTCTAACTATACATGTATACTCTGTCTATGTATATCTAACTATATATTCTCAAGTGTTGCAGTTTATGTCTTATTTGCCTTTAAATCTGAATCTGTATTTTTCTCTTGTTTATCTTTTATGACTTGTATTTCTCTGATTACGTCTTCTACAACTTGTATGTCTATGAGTATTTTATTATACAACTCGCATAACGTCTCTGATTATGTCTTGGAATGACTTTTCCAGACATTCACATCAGGGCTAATGCTTTGTTGCTGGAAATCAACAATATACAAACTTATTTGTTTCAGTAGTCATCATTTCAATAAGGTTCTCAGAGAAAATGAAAGGTAAAAATGGTTGTCTGTTGCTAGATGACTAATATACACCTGCCTCTGTCTGAATATAACCAATTGTGATATGACTTGTATACTACTTGAATAATAATCACATGTGATATGATTTGTATACCATCTGTATGTAATGATGTATTACACAGCATGTTCCCAGCATTGGTGTGATATCTACTGACTTATACATTTAAATGTTGTCTTCCTACTAAACACAAGATCATACTATGTTGGCTATTGAATGTATGCTAAATGTGTTATGTATACTATAAAGAAATCACATAATATAATACTTATTTATAGTAGCAATGGTGTACACTAATGGCATGAAATGCACTCTATAAATTACAAAAGCTGTATTCTAAACAATAATTACACACACACACAACACACACACAAACACACACACACACACACACCACACACACACAACACACACAAAACACACACACAACACACACACACAACACACACACACACACAACACACACACACCACACACACACCACACACACACACACACAACACACACAACACACATACACACCACACACATACACACCACACACACACACACACACACACACACACACATATATATAACATTATTGACAACAAGCTTGTTGATTCTCTCTTAAGTATTGTTACTAATGAGCACTGAATAGGAAATAGTTGAAGTGTGATTGTTAAAATTTGAAATATTTTTAGATATAAAAATTTGAAAATATAAATATTTGATAGATTTGGATGGCATTTAATGTAAAATGTACCATGATACTTTAATCATGAATCAGCCAGTAAAATAATATACCTTTGGTAGATGATTATCTTTGAATTTTACACATTCCAAATAGTTTTCATCCCACATAAAACATATGCGTTGTATGACGTCCAATTACGACAAATAATTGATGACATTTATGGGTGTATTTTACCAGCATGTGTAATTACTACCGGTATATGCAACCATGAAGGATTTATCCTTGATCAGGAAATATGACCATTCTGATAAGAATATGATGGAGCAGTATGGTAAGGATGATATTACATGTATATGTTTATTCCTGTTTATGTGGATATTGTGACACCCAGGTCTATGGAGACTATGTATTCATGATCTTAGCAGTAACAAGTTTAATATTTACTGCTACCGCCAAATGGCTGCCGTTGCCTGTTGATGCAAATATTGCCATTTGATGCCGTGATGGCCATTGGTGTCTCGATTGCCATGATTGCCAGTTATTGCCATAATGAAAGTCATGCACTCTGTGACGGGACACTAATGCTGCAGATTGTGGCTACTCCAGGTTTCGGGTTTCGGACGCGTTCATCCTCTCTGGTCAATTCTGCCGTGGATCAAGGCAGGTCTTCCAATGGCTGGCACAGATAATTCCCTGGGTTGTGACGCAGTTTACCCCGTGACGTGACGTAAATTTTGAATTGGCAGGAATTAATTCTTGCCGATCAATACGAGAGTGTGCCAGTACAACTGTTATTTCTCTTCTGAGGAGACTTGAATTGACATTGATTCTTTACTACCAGGAAATTCCTTCCATCTTAAATTATGTCCCTGTGTTGTATAATGATTATCAGTCCACGACAGAGCTCTTAAACGCCGGAATGGATGCAGTACAGACGTATGTCCATGCGGACACTTAATGTCGCGGGCTATTTTTAGATGGGGGTAATTGTACATTGATGTCATTTAGGAAAACTAGTGGTAAATTGGAACAAGTGCAGACTATTTGATTAGCCTTAACATTTCTCAAGTGTGTTGTGGTACATTAACCTATGAAGTATATTGAGGGTCTAACATAATTTTTGCCAACAAGTTTAATAAATTCAGTAATATATGAACATGAATGTGAGGTTCTATTTATCACATAACTGTAGAATCTATTGTAATATCGAGTTTCAGTTACAACCACTATCTATAGGCAAATGTCTTTTGGAACTGGGTTAAAGCGCGTGTTCAAAATATAGTCCCAAGTAAATGTGTAAATATTAGTAAATGTGTTTGCATATTTAATTGAAGAAATCTGTTAACCTTATATTCCACAAATTAGGTCCCAAGAAGAAGCTTTAAAGAGGTCCAAAAGGATTTTTGATATCGCGTATGAATACAATTATAGAAAGCTATTGTGTTATTGCACTAGTGAAAATACTTATGTTTATAGCATGGGTTTATTGCACTCCAAAACTCCTATGTTCTGTGATAAATGAAGTTACGGTACGTTAATCTGTGAAGATGATGTTGCACAACATTAAGTTACAGTACGTTAATCTGTGAAGATGATGTTGCACAACATTAAAATGACACACAACATGGTTTTCCCTTGGTAATTTGGTGTTATTCTGGTTCACTTCTTCTGTCAGTGACATTTCCATATATATTTTATGTCTGCTTCTTCGGTCGGTGTCCAGTACAAGGAACAAAGCTGACCATTAGTGCAATTGTATCATGTCTGTCTCAGAGGAACCATTATCATGCTCTGACATTCCATGTGTTGACTGACTACAATCCAGATGTAATTTGTACTTGTAATCAAACAGAGCCATTTATTGGATTCTTGAATGAGTGGCTGCAGCACAGGTGAATGATTTGACATTTGAGACCATCACATATCCTAGTTTGAAAATGCCACGAAAGCAATACAGAGAATGCCACTCATTAACTGCGTGTTCATGTAATTCACAGAATAGCGCAAAATGAAAACTGAAAGTAAATGAGTTAAATAATTCCCCCACTGAGAGCATTCAAGTGTATTTCCTTATTACTTGGCAGTCAGAATTTGCATCATCGCATCAATATTTAATATTAACCCGCTACTCTCATACTCTTAACAGTATTTCATCAACTTCAATAGGGAACATTTGAAAGTCTTCTCATGCTGTGATAAAATTAGCATTGATTTTTACGCTGACTCTGGCATTTTTCAACCTGTTTTATATTAAGCTGTAAAGCTGTATAAGAATGGTGGTATACATTGAGGCATTCACTGTACTCTGCTACCCAATGTAATACGTCCGTGCATTGCCTTAGCTCTCACTCAGTGCTGTGTACAACAATATGTGGAGAGTTCTGAAAGACTATGAAAGCTTAACTCTATGCTGCAGGTATGAAATATTAATGTCCGAACGAGACAGTCGATGAAAAGAATAACCATTCTGTACTATTGATTGCATCTTGATTATTGGAAATGTAATGATTCATGTCATGGGATGAAATATGGCACTTTGTTCCATTTATAATGCTAGGTATTAATCAGACGTTATTGTGGTCCGATCTTTAAACAAACTCAAATAAGTTTGCAAATAATCCCCGAGATGAAACCAATGCCATATTTAGGACAGTTTTATTACGAATGACTATATAAGCTGAACTAACTTTGAGTTGGTGTTGTTAATTTTTATGCCTATTTGTAGCTGATCATCAAGGACTATTTATGAGCAACTGTTTTATTCAAGATTGCTGAATTTAAGTTCAATGGCAACATAGCCCCTACTGTGCACTGATTTTTATGTGTGCCGTTTGTCTATTATTGAGTGAAAATATCTATTGTAAGATTAATGTAAAAGGTTTTCAGTACAATTGAAGTTAAAGACCCATCACCATTGTTACAATGTCCAGAGGGAGAATACTTTATTTACAATTAAAATTAACATGGAGAAGAAGCCAAGATTGATCACTACCTGCTTAGCATGCCTTCAGTGATGCGGTGATTCAGTGATGTAGTGATTATTTCTGCTCATTCTAGAGTTGTAAGGAGCCAAATAGAGGTCCGTTTACTATTATTGTTTGTAAGTAGTTGTGTGGAAGTTAGCCTAATTGCTTGATGATATTATCCTGAGAATCACTAATTACTTGATGATATCATCCTGAGAACCAATCTCCACCAGACGCGACAAATGTGTCACTTTCCAATGTATTCATCCATGCGGCCAGTTATAACACTTTATCCTTTTCATCGACTTACGCGAAATGATTCAGCGCTATACACACCCTAATGACTCCAGGAGTGGGGGAAAATGGACTTTCTTTCAAAGCCACTCGATCTGGCTATTTGCTTTATTTTGAGAATGCTTGGAGATTGCGGTCAACAATCGCCACTGACCGGGTTAGTTCAATATATTTGGCTTCTCTACGGGGTAATGGTGAGTTGTCTCGCATTAAGGCCGAGGATATGGTTTGGAAGTGTGCAGTTCTGCCATGAGATCAGCATTAGCCCAGTCCGTGTAGTCAGCCAGCCGTGTGCAGTGCTCCCGACCATATTGCCGAGCTGTGTGTGCACATTTCCCCGTGGAATACATTTGTGCACAATGGCCACGACGCCATGACTCCACACACCGAAGAGGACTGTCGTGGAGTTAGGGGGAGAACCTACTTTCTCTCTCTGTGTCTCCATGTGTTTGCTGCTAGATAGAGGGCTGGCATATCAATTAATTCTATGCTTCATTTGAGAAGCGATCGACGTTTGTTGATCGGCGCGACGTGGACGGGTGTTGGCGTTGGAGTCTGTCCAGCCTGGACATCCTTGGACGATGTCACTGGGGTGGACAGGATGACGACCTGTGGATGGGGTGCGTCAAGAGTGTCTGCGATACCTGCTTCTGTAGGTGAGTCCTCTCCCCCCCCCATCCCCCCCCCCCCCTCATTCTCCCTGTGTCCCCTCTACCCCCAGCCTCAAACATGCACCTGTGCTGTATCTTCTCACATCACAAACCAGGATTCCAGGAGTAGAATTAATGTTTATCGAATGCGTTATCGTTTGTTTGGTTTCTAGTTTCTCTGGGCAGATCAATGCCTGCTAATATAAGGCTGGAGGTAGGTGCTGAGGTGGAGATGTTGGAGCCCAGGTATTCTGCTGGAATTGATCCTCTTTGTGGCGGTGTTGGTGTGGATTGCTTGTCAATGCTTTGTTCCACGGTTTAGTGTTAGGAGTCATTGCTTGTCAAAACAGTCATTAATGGTGGTTATGTATGGCTTCATCAAGGTGTGTGTGTGTGTGTGTGTGTGTGTGTGTGTGGTATGTGGTGCGTGCGTGTGGTGTGTGTGTGCATGTGTGTGTGTGCATGCATGTATGTGTGTGCACATGTGTGCGTGTGTGCATGCATGTGTGTTGTATATTCTACTACTCTTTGAACATCTGGAAATAGTTAATATGCTTATGTTGAAATGTACAACTGTATGCCTATTATTTCCTGTCAGGTTGCAGTTCATATAATAATATATTATTTTGGCATTCATGGTTCTGGCTACATTACTATAAGTATACATAATTTGGTTATCACATATATTTGGTGTGTTTGGGCTACTATCCATGCCACCGAGGACAAAACAACGCAATAAAACTAACAATTTGACTTCCATCGATGAGGGCGGAATAGTTTGTAAATCATGCTTTCTCATATAGGAACAAAGTTATCCAAAGGTTAAAATTACATAGATTCTTGTTATTTCTGTCCATCTGCATAGTTAATGTTCTATGAGGTTAAGTGTTGGAACTCCAAACAGAAGTTATTTAAATAACTGTATATATAAAATAGATGATACAACATGTACTCATATGTTTCTCTGTTTTAGTTAGACCTTCCTATAAGGTTCAATTATGATAATAAAAGTCCTCCACTCCTGTCCCGTAATACATTGGTCTATAGACAGCGGAATGTCACAATCTTCATGTGATTGCTGCGTAGATGTAGCCACAACCTCGGTGTGACTGTGTGTGTGACGTGTGATGTGTGATAATGGCAGCAGAATAGATCTAACGAGGGAGATGGGACCGTCTCTCGGTGCCAGATTGTATCAAGGATTAAAGAGCGGATCACATCCTAATTTTCTTAACTGCGGAGTTGTGGTGCTTGCAGAGAAGGAAGTCGGTCCTTTGCCCCCAGACGTAGAACATGCATATGTGTCTGACATCAGATGGTCTGCGGAATGGGTATGATTGAGCCGAGTTTTGGTTGGAAGTTCAGACGTGGCTTACTAGAATGTGACCGGAATTAGTCCAAACAGCAGTCGTTTATCAGAGTATAATGTAATGGCTCTCAGAATTATACCAATACAGCCACATCCACTTCCTCGGTGTTGTCTCACAGACGTCGGCAGATTCGTCATTATTCATATAGCCATGATAATGTTATTGTTAACTATTGTCAACTATTGGTTACAGTAGCAGAGTTTTCACCACCAGCAGCAGCAAAGCTTTTTGTCTTCTTTGTCATCATCATCATCATCATCATCATTATCATCATCATTATCATCATCATCATCATCATCATCATTGTTATTGTCATCATCATCATTGTCATCATCATTGTCATCGTAATAGTCATCTTTGTCATTGTCATCATTACCTTCACCACTATCATCACCATCAACCACACATCTATATCATCAGGTTTTAATTTAACCCTACAGGGTTACATTATTTTTATTGTCATCCATGGTTATCACATTCAAATCAAAAGAAATATTTAACCCTGTTTCAGTTAAATATGATTTGAAAAAGAGAAAAAAAGTTTCTTGGTCAGGCTAATGCGTACAACTGTATCACAACTTTTAAATGGTCTCGCGGGTATTTCTTTATATATAGACTTCTAACTATCTGTCTATTCTTCTGCTAAGCTGACTTCTTCTTCATGAGTGGGTGGCAGAACGTATTGGAAAGGCAAAATCAGTTGACATACGCTCATCTAGGAAGAAACGCCCAGAGGGGAGATCTTGCTGATTTCCATATGTTGGACATTTTCCTCCATTTCTCAAGGCTATACTTAGTTAGAGAGTTGGGAATTTGGATCAATATTTTCAACACTGTTTGACCTGTCGGAATGTTGGTCATAGCAATTGTGCGAGAAAATAATGAGGTATAGGTACAAGTCTAATATATTGATTGGGTTCTTTCTTGAATATTTCTGCATGATTGGTTTTCTATAATTGTTTTCCAGCTACCAGACGTTTATTGGAAAACTATCTAATAATAACAATAATAACAATAACAATAATAACAACAATAACGATAATAACAATAATGATAATGATACTACTACTATTTTAAAAGGCATAAATTATACCTGTATCACTAGCATTCTCAGATTTATATATTTTTCAGTGGTGTTTAAAAATGATATTATTTAATATTTTGAACATGTTCAATATTTATATGTCCATGGTATTACTAGTATGACTTATAAATAACATGTCTAGTACAGTATCTGATATATTGGTAAAATTACTGGAGTCCAACATGTTGGTACCATTACCAATAAATATTTTACATATGGACACACATTGAAACAATCAATTTGAATACAAGAGAGCCTGTTTTGGAAATGGATCCTTTTCAGATATTCATATTGTTTATTATCTAGTTGACATTTTCTCTTATGGTATTTCTGAGGTGTCTATAATTTTACGATTGGCAGCCGTGGCAATCTTTGCTGTGGTATGGTGTAAATGTCACATTTGATGGCCAAGATTTCCTGATGGGCCGCGATGTGGAGATTCCTCAAGCCTGCTATAACGTGCTGCTTCCTGCTCATGTGGGTGTTTGTGGCCGATATCGAATATTGCTGTCATTTCTTGCTCATTTTCTCCACTGCATAGAATCAATGTTGTCATAGTGACGCATAGTGGCACATTTCAAATGTATGTCAAATTTAGTGTACGTATTGTTTCTGGAAGGAACGGTCTATCTGTTCTCATTACAGTTGATTAATTTGTATAGGATTTGCTTTTGTTAATTTACAAACACATGGCCACTGTGTGTACATTTGGTCACTGTACCAAAATTACCACGGTTTAAATGGTCATTGTATAAATGTACACGCATATCTCTGCACACATGTCAATTGTACACTACTTTTTCCTTTACTATTGCAGTGCAGTTTTCTTTGTGTCGTAAGTACAAGCCAGTACTGGAAGGTTTACTGCTAAACACTCTGTTACAAGCATACTATATACCAAATACTCATGGAAATGACATCATGCTTTTCTTCATCCATGGTAGTTCGTACTTGTTCACGTCATATATATATGTGTGTAAAGATAAACTTTGGTACTTTCTAAGTTCAATTATCCAAATGTATTTGTTCAATATTGTGACAAGTATTATGTAATATTTATCAACATTTTCCTTGTGGCTGATTAGATCAATGACCTGAGGTAATATGAGGATTTCCTTGGCCGTGGGGAAGCCAGGGGTAGGTAATATCAAGTACTATATTACTGTATTCTTTAGAATATAGCAGCACAATACTTAGCTGGTTTGTATCTGACCTTAAGAAGTGTAGCACACTCAGTAGTGGATCAATACAGTATTGGGAATCAGAAAGTAGCACATTACTTGGCTGATCACTGCCAATGTATCTGTTGTTGACATTCTCAGCAGGGGGGCTAGTCTCGGCTAACCCTTCAGTCTATGGTGTCTCTGCTAAACCTTCAATATATTGTGTCTGTGGTAAGCCTTCAGTATATGGTATCAATTCAGTCTCTGGTAACCATTCTCTGATAACACAGTCTCTGGGTTACTCTGGTAACCCTTCAGTCTCTGGGTTAGTCTTTTTTAGTAACTATTCAGATCTTGGTTGGTCTCTGGTAACCATTCTGTCTGTAGAATAGTATTTGGTAACTGTTCAGTCTCTGGGTTAGTCTTCTTTAGTAACTATTCAGTATCTGGGTTAGTCTCTGGTAATCATTCAGTCTCTAGAATAATCTCTGGTTTAATCTTCCCTGGTAACCATTCAATCTCTGAGGTGGTCTTCTTTGGTAACCATTCAATCTCTAGAATAGCCTCTGGTTTAATATTCTCTGTTAACCATTCAATCTCTGAAGTAGTCTTATTTGGTAACTATTCAGTCTCTGGGTTAGTCTCTGGTAACTATTTAGTCTCTGGGTTAGTCTCCATTAACTGTTTAGTCTGTGGTAACCCTTCAGTGACATCCTATAGAAAAATCACTATTACGAGAAATCTTATTTTATTTTTTTAGACCACGGGTACAGAGTATGGTGTATATACTGGGTGAGACCATGTATGATATAACAGAACTAATACTGAAGATCTCCCTCCACAACTACCCGTCCTGTGAGGGTGTAAGGGGTTAATCATGGTATTTCTACAGTGGATATTGGCACCATGTACTGCCTTACACCTCAGTGAACCCTGGCTATGAATTGCAGTCCTAGTGGTACTGTACTACTGATACAAACAGGCTCACTTACAATGGCTTTCTATGGAGAGATAGCATTGAGCTGTTCAAACCTTCAAGTCTGTATGGAGTCTCCTATTGTTTGGAAGTGAAGCTTACCAGTGGCCATATCTTTTGAGTTGAATATTGCATTGGAAATTTGGTTGTTTCTGTGAACAGATCACATCCACATGTGTTTTTAATATGCATTTATTCCAAATGTTTGTTGTCTATAGTTACTGTGAAATCCTTTTGTATTCAAATATCTGGATTTGATTAACTGAATGGATACTTATGTTCACCAGATGTCTAGGGCATGCATTTGAGTTCAAACACCAAAGGGTGTTCACCACATCTATACTCAAAGTTCTGTGGGTACTGGTGGTAGCACAGTGATAGGCTATTGGACTTCAGAGCCTGATGTCTTGAGTTGGAAAATTGTATCAGAATTATTCCTAGTTTTGCCATGAATGAGGGTTCCATAAAAGACAGAAATTAATGAAAGAAATGGGTTTTTTCTGTTTGTTTTTGAGATGGGAAATGATTGAAAATGCTTTCCTAAAACTGTAGGCATGTCTGACACTTTCTCTCCGATATACCTACTGTTGTTCTGATACACTTACTGTTGTTCTGATACACCTACTGTTGTTCTGATACACCTACTGTTGTTCTGATACACTTACTGTTGTTCTGATATTCCTACTGTTCTAAAAGGAGAATGGAAAATAGACCACTTTCAACAGAAGAAACTATGGCAGCGAGACCGAAAGAGGGGGGGTATAAAGATGGATATTCTCTGGCACTATAGGTGTTAATTGTACAGGCATTTAAGAAAATATACCCTCAGAGCGATATGATAATGTGATGTGATTAAGAAGCACTAAGTACCTCTGTTCAATACAAGCCAATACCTTCACAATTATGTCTGTGTTGGTGCTGGCATTGTGTTTAACAACAGAGAAAACAGATCGTACAATGTACTGATGCTGCCATCACTGATATCAATCATAACACAGTGGCAATTAGTGTGGCTTAGTACTGCATCACAGTGCTGCTTTTGCTCAGGTGTGAAACAGTTGGATATTTATTCTCATAGTGAAGATAATTGTTCGTAGATATAAGTGTGTGTAACACCAATATTTTAATAAAAGTTTATACAATTGAGTTAACGTCGGTATATGTCGACTTTTTTTAAATGATTTTTTAAATACATGTATTTGTAAGGTATGGTCTGAATTTCATGAAAGGGTTGTACTAGTCTGGGCATAAATAAAAATGCTTTTACTATAGCAGGAAATGATGTATTCTTCAATTTACGCCTGGACTGCCTGTACAACCCCTTTGTGAAACACAGGTCTGGATCCCACATTCTGTGACACCAATAAAACACTACACCATTTGAAAATATACCACTTTGTGTGTCTTTACTATTGTATCTCCTTACCATTAATTCATTAGAGTTGGCGTATTTACAGTGTATATCTTTCAATCAAATCGTTATGTCGCAGATTTGCCGGATGGAAACAGATGGAAACACGATGGAAACAGATGGAAACACGGCAAATATTCTACATCCATTACTGAAATGACCAGTTAATTTTAGTCGGAACTTTATTTGATATTCCCTGGGGGAACATTTTCAATATGGCTGATTAGCCACGCACTATATATATATATGTGTGGCAGTGTTGTGGAGTATTCAGGGACTGTCAGATCTGCTACCAGCTCTGTTCACTGGCGGGTCTATTCACCCACCAGCTTTCACCATGCAATATCATTGTGTGTTCAAAACATGGACAGGCTCAGCAGGCTGAAATCAATGTAACGGTATGGCATACTATTACTGAGTGTAAATCTCGGGGTCACGACAATCGTATTTGGTGGCTGACGTAAAGCCTAACCCAGTACCAGCGCCTACGTCACTGACTCAAACCACATTCTTCTAGTGGTATGCACTGAGCTCAAACTAGCTTCTCCGTTACATCAAGACTGAGTCATTATTGACAGATATAAAAACGAAGTTATGTTTTGGATCACTTCAAGAACAGTTTGATTTGCAGGAGCTGTTTCCACGTCAGTTGAGGTCGACCGAAGTTTGGAAGAGAAGAGTATTGCGCACTGATTGGAACTGGGTTACTAGGCGTGGGCGGGAAGCAACCATTCTAATTTTATCAACATGCAAACCAAACATAGTGCCTATAGTCCTGCTCATAATCTCCCCGATCTTCTATCACCATGATCTACTTGGTTCTCATATTGTCTTCCTACACTGATCATCTCGGTCGTCCTTTATTGTCCTGATAGTATTGGTGTCCATATTGTTTTTTATCGATTTGATTTGTTTGGTGTTGTCATCAAATCATCTTTGTATAAATAGTGTCCTTTAGCTTTATCTTGGTGTTCATATTTTAGCTTTATGGTTATCTTGGTGTTCATATTTTAGGTTTATGGTTATCTTGGTGTTCATATTTTAGTTTTATGATTATCTTGGTGTTCATATTTTAGCTTTATGGTTATCTTGGTGTTCATATTTTAGTTTTATGGTTATCTTGGTGTTCATATTTTAGCTTTATGATTATCTTGGTGTTCATATTTTAGCTTTATGATTATCTGTGTTCATGTTATCCATTTTTCATCCCAATCATCTTGGTGTTTATATTGTCCTTTATCCACCTGATTATCTTGGTGTTCTTGTGTTCATAGTGTACTTTATTGAATACTCAGGTGTACAGACCACCTGGACAGATCAGTACCATTGGCAAAGAATTATTACTGATATGATTTGCTTTAATTTTTCTAGTAAAGACAAGATTGAGGAAAACTGTGTGTTTCTTGTAATATATTGACCTGAAATTATGGCAAGTGTCCAAATGTAAATTTTGACATCCCTTAACAATTCTGAAATATTCTAGGACGTATTTGGATACTAGGAAATCATGTAATTTTCTTTCTGATAGTGCAAGATATTGACATTCGTAAATTTGACATCTGACAATAAGATTAAAGCTAATGCAGAAGACATAGATACATGCAATATGCTGATACATTACTGCCACAGTACATTAAATGTGGGTCCGTTTGTGTTGAGATTCTATAATTGGAAACACCATCTCTATAACAATCTCGCACCTTGCAGTTTTCCACAAATAGAAACCTTGCAGCAATGGTTACATTACATATTGCCTTGAACAGCGTCCATCTTATAAAGAGAATTGTGTCATGATCATGTCGTCTACTGTAAATCGAAAAGATTTAATTAAAGCTACGAGGTCTTTGTGGGGTATTGGTGCAATCATTTTCTGATTGTATTGTATGTGTTTTTGCTTCCATTGTTGAATGTGAGTGGAATACGTGGTAGAGTGGACGTGGGGCTTGTGATATGCCACGCTGCATGTAGAGCTATATATACAGCTCCAGTAAATGTCAAATGTCCTCGGAGAATTGCCCTGGTTAGATACAACCTTGATATTTGCCTCGTGTAGACATGGAATGATGTTAGTGCATGTCAACGTTTTTATATCAGTTGAGCATATTCTGTATTTATCGTTTGTAGTGTGTGCATTTGTTCTGTTGAATGTTAAAAGTGTTTTGCACAGACTAGTACTTCAGTGATTTCAAATTGGTCTGTTTATTGTGGGAAGACAGCCTGCACAAACTGTGTCACAGTAAGACATACACAGTAAGACACATATTTCATGGCTGATACTGAGAAACTGTACACAGTGTGAATTTCTAGTTGTGTAGAAATGATTAAGCCTCCTGTACCTTGAGTTAATATTTTGCAAAATTTGCCTTAATTATCTTACTATGATTCACCATTTATTTAAAGCCATTTTATTTACATAAAATAGTTTGTTTTCCATAAAAATAATTATATACTACTACTGCTGCTGCTGCTGCTGCTGCTGCTGCTACTACTACTACTACAGGGGTGGGTGGTAGCGCAGGTGTTGGACTTCGGAGCCAAAGGTTCCAGGTTCAAATCCTGCCCTGGGAGCCCGGCATCAATGTTCGCTAAAGTTACCTTTCTGACGCGATATTGATAGGATGCGATGTCTGTAGAGTGGCAATGC
>JAUTBT010006167.1:0-26379 GCA_032361225.1 Lepetodrilus schrolli
CTGCAACATTCAGCGCTACGGATGTTGCGGGTTTCCTCCTGCCCTAAACTGACAAGTCGTGATATAAGTGAAAAATTCTTGAAAGCGACTCTAAACCCCAATTTAAACAAACAAAAAGAAGATGTTTTTTAGTATGTACAGCATCCTAATTCCTAACTCAATGTTATTTACCTATCTAATCTCATCAGATTTGAAACAAAATACAACCAATAACTTTCAGAATCTTGCATAATTTTTTACTTACCACTGTGCCAATTACCACAAGTAAAATATTGCCTGTAAACATTGACAAAATGCAACTTTCATTACACTGTCATACATTAATTGTAGAAAACTAGAAATAAAGTTCAATCTGTTCTTAGGACAACATAAAACCAGATATAGGCTATCTAAGATATAAGATAAACTTATATGAATGCTAGAACATTTGGCAATAGCATCAAAATGTGTGAAAAACACATTTGAACAATAGGCGAAATAGCACAAACAGGCCTAATAAGTTTTTTTCTTCTTTTCGGAATGGTTACCTTTATTTAAGCAGAGTAGATGGAATGTGAACCATATGTCTTTGAATAGATCCTGTAAGTAAATCAACAACTTATTTTGTCTATTTCTTTTTCTACTTTAATTTTTGTACATGAAACTAAATCTAAATAAGTCATTTACTAGCACATTAAATTAGGTAATTCACACTCACGAAGAAAAATAGATTTGGAGAGAGAAAAAATCGATTCAAATATAGATTTGAACATTTCTCCTCCAACAAGATAATGATAAGCTAAACGTGATAAGCCCTCATGAGTTATCTCCTTGACCACATGGAGAGCATCCGGGTTCCCTGTGTCGTCGCAAAAGCGATATGTGACGACACAGGGAACCCGGATACATGGAGAGGATTAAACGATCTTTATGTTAATATTTTGCCATTATCACCCATTTAAAATAAATACCACAAATGCAGAATATCCCAAAACATTTGTAAAGGCAATTAATATTCAGGATTACACAAATTTAATGGCCCATATTTCATCAACAAGCTTGAAAAGAAAACTAGGAATTCCGGGAAATTACCAACATGAAATATCTTGCTGAAAAGGGTAATCAATGTATAAATAACATAGTTTGATGTGTAAAATCTTAATTTTACGCTAAAGGTTTAACGGTAAACAGGCCTGGATATATAGTCTAGCTTTAAAACCATCAATGCACCGGAGCATCAATATTTTTAGTTGCCGCCGTTTGAAATTTATCCCTACAGGGTGGCATCTGGCTAAGCTCTGAACATGTATTTTGAATATACCTAAGTGTGCGAAAATGGTGAAAGAAACGGTGTTGGGAGATTTTATTAGGAGCCCAAACCCTATTACCACTCTCAAGTTTACACCTTCCGTATCAGAGAAACATGCGTCTTCGACTTTTTGAAATAGGTGGTGTAAAATTTTAACTAGCCATGCTGGACTACCAGAAACAGGAATCAACTAGTCCCAGCCAGAAACCACTCACCATTGGCGATAGGACTAGCGTTAATATTAACCCCTGAATATGTGCAATTTATGGCAGTCTTATAAATAATGCAGGCCTCTATTTACGGCAGGGTTCTATTCAAGACAGGCCTTTAATAATAATAATAATAATAATAATAATAATAATAATAAGTGCATTCATATAGCGCATCATTCACAATTGCAGTGGTCTGTGCGCATGTGTAAATTAAACATAAAACTGGAAAAGGTAGACCAAAATGTAAGCTAATAGTCTGTGACATAATTAAACTTGTTTGAAGTAACTTTTGAAAAGATGTGTTTTAAGATGAATCTTAAATGCTTGTACAGAGGTAGCTGATTTCAAGTACTTAGGGAGATTGTTCCATTTAGATGGTGCAGCATATAAAAATGACCGTTTTCGAAAAGCCGTAGTTTTTACGCGAGGCATGACAAAAAGCTGTTGATGTTGGGAACGAAGTGTTCTTGTTGGTATGTATAAGTCTAGGAGCTCTGTAAGGTAGGATGGTGCAAGGTTGTGTAGACATTTATACCAATACAGTAGGACCTTGTAGTCGACCCGTTCTGATATTGGCAGCCAGTGGAGAGTTTTCAGCAGTGGGGTAAAGTGGTCAAATTCTGAAGATCTGAAGATGATACGTGCTGCTGTATTTTGTATAACCTGGAGTCGGTTAAGCTGTTCTTGTGTGATGTTAAAAAGGATACAATTACAATAGTGCATTCGTGACATAGCAAAGGATAGCATTAATTTAGTTGATGATTAATTTAAATAAGGACGCAGCTTGTCGATGATTCTCAGTTGATAACTGGCACTTTGACACACACGAGTAATGTGATGGTTCATGGTGAGATGTTCATCAAACCACACACCCAGATTTCTCACCCAGATTTAACTGAGCATAATTATGTCTTATATTCTTTATGATAATATTCTTTTATTAAATAATAACAATAAGTAAAATAGACAAACAGCCATCTTTCAAAATTGTAGACATCTCTTCCTTCAGCATGTCCCAAGCAAGTTTTATTACACCCAAGAGGATTATGACAAGGCCTATATTATATCTACAAGCCCATAACAGTAATTGTACAAGCCATATATTCCGCTGAACATGCTCTGGACATGGACAAGTGACTTCCACTTGATTGACTGCCGTCGACATCACTTGTACAAAGCCTGCCATGTCTCACGACAGTCAAAACCAACGTCCGTTCAGTAATACATGTACAGTGGCATGTAATTGACGAGACACGATCTCGTAAATTTGACAATAATTCTAGGCAGATTACACAAAATTGTACAGAAATCTTTACACAACAAGGTTCAACAGATAGTCTACATATGATGTACAGTTTGCCCTTTACAAGATTTCTAAATTGTAACAAATATAACCAACATTGATCTTCTCTCATGTTGACTTTCCCATAATATCAACAGAATATGTTCCTTCACAAAATATGCCAAAGGATAAATCTACCTTTAAAATGTGAAAACATTAAAACCACAATTTAATTGGGTTTTTTTCTAATTTCTGACAAGAGTGCAACCATCTACTTCTTTGATGTCAAACTTTGGCTAATCTCTTATTTTTTTCAAGAATATTGTTTAAAGGCAAAAGCAAATCCTGCGTAATGCTGGCTGTGATCTAAATACGAAGTCGACTGGCTCCTGAAAAAATGTCTGTGTTGACTTTTGTTTGTACGCGAGGCATGTAAACAAGTCACATTCTTGTCACCACTTTAAACAAGTAAACAAACAAACAAACAAAAAAATGAATATTTCTTGAACATGCTGGTATTTGGAGCCTGGAAAAAAACTGTAAGATGTTAAGTATTCCATTTAAAAAATATATCAGTGATCTGTTTAATGTGGGAGGATAACCCATAATAGATGTGTACAGATTTACATAGTACACACACCTCCATAGTCAACATAATCGCTGTGCTAAAGATGCTTTCAAATCTTCCTGAGTAGGAATCTATTCTCCACCAATGGGATTCAAACTCCAAATTTCAGGTTTGTAATCTGACACACTACTCTAGTCCTAGTACTAAGCAAAAGGTAGAAACCTGGCAGTCTGTAATATTTAAATAATTTAGTCTTCTCACCCAAAAAGACAACCATAGAGGCCCTGTAAAGAAGAAATAGATATTCACTGATCAGAAAAAAAGTTGAAATGCATTTACGTGTTAAAAAATGGACTATTTACAACAGCAGTATTTAGTATGCAAACATGTTTATCCACAATGCACTTCATGCCTTCGTGGAACAGTGTCTAGGGTAAACACAAGACCATTGGGATGAAATTCATATCCCAACATTCCACATTACTTCCTTTATCTCGTCATGTAATAAAGATTACATCCAGACTCAAAAGCCTTACGAGCGACATCTAACAACAATTTATGTGGCGATCAACCAGTTGGATCATTTCATGTACCTGGAAGCCAGCTCGTCATACACACTTGATATGCATACTTGTGTGTTTCATGTATCTAGGACAGGTGTGTATGAGATCTAAAACATCTAGAAAATGATCATGATGATATGGTCTTAAATACCTGTCACGTCACTGCACATGTCCCAAGGTGTGAAAGTGGCATAGCCGTGGTTTGTATCCAGGATGGAATCGGTGTATATTCACACGTAGAATGGGTGTATATTCACATGTAGAATCAGTGGACATTTACGCGTAGACAGTGGTTGTATATTCACATGTAGAGTTGGTGTATATTCATTCACATGTAGAATAAAATCTGTGGATATTTACACATAGATGTTGGTGGTTGAATATTCACCACGTAGAATCAGTGTATATTCACTGTATAATCACATATTCGGTCCATATTCACATGTAGAACCACTGTATAATCACATGTAGAACCACTGTGTAATCACACATAGATTCGGTGTATATTCACATGTAGATTTGGTATATATTCACAAGTAGAATCAGTATGTATTCATACACAGAACCACTGTATATATTCACACATAGAATCAGCATATGTTCACATGTAGAATCGGTGTATATTCACATAGAATCGGTATATTTTCACATGTAGAATCGGTGTATATTCACACGGACACACCAGAGACATGCCTTGCGAGCTGCAGTGTGGCTCACAATGATCACAATCAGAGTGTGTGCACAGCAAGTGCTTCACTGGGTCATGCTAGACCTGGTAACGCTGCAATTCAAAAAAGGGGGTTGGGCAAGGACGTAGTCTAGGTCCTTGCTTGTTTACTGTTCAGTCATAAATTCTGAAGGTGGGATTGTATGACATTTTCCGCTTCACAAATGTTTGCCGATATCCCATGATAAATAAAACTCCCAGTTGGACTTTATATTAATTTCTTGTAAAAGTACACAGAGGTACTAAATGATATCACGGGAAAACCAACACCAATAAAATCAATAGTGTTAGACGTAGAAATGCATTGTAATTCAATGGGTTAATCATAGCTATGGATATCCATTACCAGTGCATTTATAACAGCGTGAACCTTACTTAGGATATGATTTATGCAGGGGTAAAAAATAACAGATAAATGTGACAGCATTTCTTCAAATCCAAATTAATATTCTCAATCTGGCTTCTGAAGCCTACATTTCAGTCATCCTGTTTCATGAATTCAATGCTAATCTTGATGTATTCGAATTCCCAAGAAACAATCTATAATATTCTTCAGGAGACGGTTAATATCCCATTTACAGCATACAATATTCAAATGGAATTTTTCAAACATGACATCAGCGTAGATCCTTTTCGTGTAGGTTTGTGCAAATACTCATGTCAAAGAGTATTTCTTGATCCCTATAGACAGCCGGCAAAGACCTACGGACTTAACTTAGCTTAACGTGTTCATTGATGGAAGATGTACAACAATCCATCGGTACACCAATCTCGCTATGGGTTATTTGAAATGTATAAACATGCGATATGTACGCTACAGAGCATACCTAATAAACTCGCTGATTACAAACCTATCGCAATTATCGAAAGAACAATTTACGGCTCCAATGGAAATACCGTGACACAATTAACAACTCCCGTAGAATAAACGCAACAAAAGAAGGGATTGAATTTCACGAGAAAAATCGCCAATTGAATGTGATATCAATCCAAGTTGGTGTTTCTGCAAACATAGCTAAGTGGACTGGAACAACAGTGAGAAACAGGGTTTTCCAATAATCTTCAACAAAGGTGTGTGTGTGCGATGTAATGGTGCACTGCAATACACACCACACAGCGGCGTAAACAGAGCTGGCGGATTTGTTTTATGGTTTTGTGACAAGAAAGATGGTCGACAACGTTTTTAAGGGAGAGTTCATAACATTTTAAGACACTCAATTACTTTGGAGATCTATTAAAAATAAAACTATCATACCACATGATTATTTCTATGTGAACTATGAACTTCCTTTTGACCGAATTGAAATATATATAAATTTCCTTAAATAGAAGAGGGACTAAAATAAAACCTTATAAGTGTTAGAAATATAAATTTCTTTAAAAAGAAAAAGAAATAAAATAAAATATTTAAAATGTTGACAGAACTTCTGCGAATACAATGTATATACATAAAATATATAAACAATTCAAATTGAAAAAAACTTCAATTATAACAATACATTTAATATGAATATCAATGGTCAATTGATTTTATATTTGGAGAGAAAAAAATGTAAATATGAAAGAAAATCTGAATTATTTGTAACAATATTATAGACATTTGTCTATAGACATTTGTCATTGTATTGTCCACATTTGATGGGTAGTGTATTGTTCACGTGACATTATACTTAATCTTGTCAAATACCTGTAACGATATACATTACATGAATTACATTGTATTATCAAATATAGCATTCGTTCAGACTGCAATGCTCATCATGTGTCTACTCATGTCCTATGATGTATCGTAAGCTGTGACAGTCTGTCATAATTGGAACACCGACACATAAAGACAATCTTGCACAGATCATCACTGTCGACAACTGCTAATAGCCTTGTACATGTCACACCGTCATCAACACTCTTATGTTGAAATGTACGCTGAAACTGATCAAAGATATCACTGGACAGTAACAGGTAAACAAGATAATGCTATGTTGGGCTGATAGGTAGAAACTGATCAATCATACTGACCACAATATGTAGTGGAGGTTGGCTAGGAATTCAATCCATATTAATTATGTTTGCATGTGCAACTAATGCAAAACAAGTATAGCTTTTTAGTAATTTAAACAGATTTAGAAATGGATCATTATACTGATCACAATTTTTAGTGGAGATAAGGTGAGAATTTAACTGAGATTAATTCATTTTGCATGCAAAACTAATGCAAAACAAGTATAATTCTGCATACTTTCGAAATGATTTTAAAAGTACAAACAGATAAATTATACTGACCACATATTTGAGTATTTTTCAAAAACAAAAGTAAAAACAATAATTGGTTGATGGGTTGGAGATATAGGGGGTCCAGAATTATTCACTTTGCATGTAACTAATGCAAAACAAATATAGATTTAAGATTGTCTAAAATATCCACTTCAATCTCTTTGCATGTGTAACTATTGCAAAACAAACATATACTCTTAAAATACCTCCACAGTCCACTTCAGGGTCACCAGGATTCTAGCTTGTTCCAGAATGTAGACACTCAATCTACCTATATCTGTTACACTGTTTCACAGACACTCACATTGTGCCCCACCAGTCATGCAGATGTTGATAAGAGCAGACACCCTTCTGATATTGGCCAAAGCAGACTACAGACATTTGCCAGTCTCCAGACACTAACACACTGGTCAAACAACACATACTTTGCAGTTTACAGTTTCAATTATCTGACCTCTGGTCAACGTGTAGGCAATGCAGACATTGATTAGAGCAGACACCATTCAGACACTGGCTAAAGCAGACTACAGACCTTAATCAGACTCCAGACCCTCAGACACTGGTCAAACACTCTGCAGTTTATAGTTCCAGCTATCTGACCACCGGTCAATGTGTAGCCGAGCAACAGGTGACCAGGTAAGATAACGTCCAGCATGGTGAACTCCAGCCAACTGACCATTTGTCAAGCCTGGATGACCACCTTGACCATCACAGGACGTTTAATTAAATAGCCGACTAATCAGTACATTACTATGCTCAGATTGATAGTTAATTTTGTAAATCATACTCGGAGATTATGAAACCTTTTTGGGTACAAACTCATGCTCAACTCAAGGTTTTGTTCCCAAATCCACATATAAAATAAAAGTTTGTGCATGAAATCATACTCAAAAGTTTCATATCTCCAGGGCAGATGGTATTAAAAAAAATTAAAATATTACAGAATAATTAGAGAAACAGTTGGTTTACAGTGATTGTAAAGACAGCATCTCATCATATTGAATTCCATGTTAGTATAATAAATTTGATATCAATAACGATCATCAACAAAGAGATGAGGACACAGTTACACAGACACTCATAACTCCCCGTACATTAATCATATATTAACACAGAATTGTGACTCTCGTAGCGCTACGATTGTTCTGTGGAACAGGACCCATATAATATTCAAACTTAGTGCTTTGACGTACTCAATTACTAGAACTTTCATAATGATGTTTAGAGACAGTGTTAATAGATATAATACATCTTTAACCCTAGCATATTTGCCTGTAACATGATCAAATTGTTCTTCATATCAGAATTGAACAACTTGTTCACGTTAAAAACAAAAATACATTTCCAACGATGACCACTATTCTCAGGACTTTCATGTAAGACAATTAATAAAAACAAGATCATATTGAGAATAATTAACTTCAAAACATATGTAATGAAATTTACAAACAAAATGATATCGTTTTCAAATTAAATTAAATATTTACGAAGCTAAACATACAAATCATAACCAAACCTTTGGATTCAAACTGCAGCCAACTGACTATCCATCAAACACAAGCCTGTCCCAATAGACCAGCACATTCCATTAAGCTAATCGGTGTAAAATAGCTTCATGCGCCCTCTACCTTGAACAATGACCACAAGGTGGCAATGCATGAGCCTTAAATGAAATGACCAGTGGCTAGCCAGCTGACAGTAGATGGACAATAATGGTTTCTCTTCGCAGGTATTTATAGTCTCAGCAGGTACTTGAACAGAGGAGAACTGAAGTTGAGCTTTGTCGTATAGTACAATAGATGATGGAAACGTCACCTGATGGAGTCTAGTTAAAAAGACATTAAAAACACACACCCTTGCATGCTTTATACTTCTTGAAAGCAGTACATGTGGATGGAGAGATGTTGTACTATCATGTTCTTGAAATTTTATATGGCAGGCGAATGTAATCTTGGGAGTAAATCATTGATATATAGTTGAATCAAATGTTTTGCGTATGGTGATAGATAAGATGATTTCTTGTTGATTATTATCTCAATTTCTAAATGAAAAATATTTTTCCTGTAAATATATTTACTATTACACCCCATCCACCAAACCTGCCCCCCCCCCCACACACACACACATACATGTACACATGCATGCATGCACACACACACACACACACACACTACACACACACATGCCTTATATTAACCAAACATATATTAGGCCATAGTTATTTGATTCCCTGGTTTACAGATTTTTCTGTGATGATTTTGTCTCAGGCGGTCGAAAATATAAATAAATATAATTTGATGTTTTGCTTAGTCGGGTATAATATAACAATAATAATAATTGGATATTATGAATGGTCGGTTGACAGAAAATAAATATAACCGTCAATAATTGTTATAAACACCAGTACACATAAATTATTCAGATTCGACTGCACAATTAGTTTCAAAGTACCACTTGTCAATACTAGTAATTGTTATAAATGAGACTTTTGTTAAAGATATATTTACCAGAAACCAATGAATTGTCTTTGACTTTGTGTTAATCATTACCTGCTAGTCTTTGTTCATACTCAATGATGATTTATACGACTTGTTCCTTCATCATTTATTATAATAATTTGCTAAAGACCAATACACTGTGGGCAAAATACAAAATAATTATTTTTATTTTCTAAAATGGAAAAAAAATCTGGTGGGAGGATCCAAACAACTATGGCCTTATAGATCTTTATAATATGCTTAGTAAATTTAACTGTAGTTATTTTTCAGTATTCACATGAACATGATGAAACCAGTCAAGGACAAACTCTAGTTCTACCCACACATACCTCCAATCACAACACACCAGATTCACTACCACACATCACACAGGTGCAATGCTTGATCTTCATCATTTTCTTTGTGCCCATCCACTGCCCTATCCACTTTTCCACTGGCCTAAACCCTTTATCCCCCACCCCCCTAGGAGATGAGCCTCTCACAGATTTTATTACCACCCACTTCCAATTGACATGCCAATTGCATTCTATGACAAAAGTATCTCTTGACCATTTAATGCTAGAATTCCTACAAGAGACTTGAACAATTTATCATTTTGTTGTTTCCATACTTTAAAAACCAGAGGATTGTTATATGATTGTGGGGATGTCTTGTCAAAGGTTGTCAGTGACATAATCTGATCAGTCTAGTTTGAAATTCAATAGCTGTCAGTACCTTGACACATGGGTAGGCATTGTCATTTCGAAGGCCTTCTCAGGTGTTCCATATTTAAGTCGGGATCATACAGGGTTATATTCCGAGTCCATGTTCATTCATGGTAGAAACGGTAGAGGTTGCATTGAAATCTATAACTACACCATAGAATACTACTGACTTCATGTGTTCTATACTAAAGCTGGTATCATACAGGGTTATATTCTGAGTCCATGTTCATTCATGGTAGAAGTGGTAGAGTTTGCATTTTAAAATCTATTACTAACTAAACCATAGAATACTACTGACTTCATGTGTTCCATATTAAAGTTGGAATCATACAATGTTATATCTTGTCAAAATATATCTTGTAAAAATTATTGAAAATTACACATTACATCTAATAACTGCACCATAGAAAATTATTGATTTTATGAGTTCCATAATAAATCTGGAATCATGTTGTTATTTCCTGAGTAAAATTAGAAGGTAGAGTCTTCATTGAAAACTATACCCGGTAAGTGCACCTAATAATCGCACCATAGAATTCCATACTAACTTGATGAAAAAACTCTCAAACTTCAAGATAGCTTTTACAATTTGTGGCTGATGTTTATGAAAAAATATTTGAGGTCATGTATACAAAGTAATCCTTTCCCACAATGAGTAATATTGCCAACTGTTACAGTATTATGCCGGAATAGACATACAGTATTATGCCGGAATAGACAACTCAGCTGGATTCCAGACTCTGTTCCTATCAGGTACCTGTCAACCACAGCAGTCAATCTTTGTTAGGAGACTTCAGCTGTCAGAGAAAACCAATGGCCGATTACATGAATCTGAAAATATGTACTACCTGAAAGATGAAGTGAGACGAGGTTATAATCTGAAGTTACCAGCTCATTACATTAATGCTGCTCCCTTATAGAATGTGCCAAACTGATTTCAATTAGGGCATATTGAAAAAAAACATAGCTGGTCGATCTAAACCATGCATGCAGTAACATATGGCATATGAATGGAATACAAATATAGATAAATCATCATCAGTATGTCACACCATATTGATTTTTCTGCAAAACAACACAGCCTATGATAATTTAAGTATTTTCATACATGCCATGTACATCTTAAAGTGATCTACCTTGTAACAAAATGTAAGGAAATAAACGGAAACTATCCAAACTCTTAAAGGTACTTTGTGTAATAATCCCATAGCATCATGGGAGAACATCTATAACAGTTTCCATAATCAGATAGCAGTACATCTGATTTTCACGCTTCAATTAACAGATATTGCTCCTGGGCTATAACAAAACTATGATCACAGCCATGACCTTGGTGAAAAAGAAGACTATCAGATACTTATAGTTTTCAGTCTAATGCAGTTCTAGCACAGCTACTGCCCAGGAGCTAACAGAATTATCAGAGATGTGACCTTGGGGAATAAGAGGATCAATAGACAAGAGCTAAACTGTACTACATGCCTAGAGCTACTATCCACTACATGCCTAGAGCTACTGTCCACTACATGCCTAGAGCTACTGTCCTTGTGAATGATCAGAGCTATAATCTTGTGGCAATGAGAGAAGTTACAGACAGAACCATTAGCCTTGGCCTAGTACAGGCCTAGCAGAGCTACTGCCCATGAGCTGTAGCAGAATTATCAGAGCTACATGTATAAGCTTGAGGTACAAGTCTTGGCCTACTGTGGGGCAAAGTTATAGAAGAGGTATACCACAATTACTCTAATAATTAGAACTCTCTAATAGTTCAAACACCTAAATTAATCCCTGAAAAAAAATAAAAAATTCCCACCCTAAAAATATGAACATGACAAATTTTTTTTAAATCGTTATTTTTTAATTATTTGAATGCAATCATTTTTTTTCAATTTTTTTTTCATATTTTAAAAAATCCTTCATTTATTTACCATTTCAGTTACAACCATATTTTGTACTTCAATCTGGTTGTCCTTAATTATATGAACACAGACCATTTTAAATTTCTGTATTTTTCTAATAATTCGAACTGCTACAAATTTAATTATGTTCTCCTGTTCGAATTCTTAGGGTAATTGCTGTATAACAGGACCACAGATTTGCTTCACCTCATCACAATTATCCGGTATTTGGGAGTAAGATCTCAATGGACTAGTGACAGATCCTTGACATCAGACATAGTGTTGGATAGACTGTGCAGGGTTCATGTGGTACAGAGGTGTGAGTGAAGTGGGCATCAACTCTTTGCTGTTGTTAGCTCATAGACATGCTGTTTGTCACTTTTCATCAAGAACAAACATTGAGTAGGGGGATTACCCTGGTCAGTGCTCTTAGTGTCCGGTGTTGCTGGTCTTACGTAACAATGATCATTTTCTCATTAACACCTCCAGAGTGTGGCATCCTGTGTTGGATTAGAAATATGGACATGGGTCAAAGTTTTTCTGTAAATGTACAGAGTTAAAACTGATCACAGAACTTTTGTTCTTATTGTTTAACATTTTTTTTTTTTTAAATTGGGGTTTAGGGCAACTCTCAATATTATTTTACTCATATCACAACTTGTCAGTTTATGGTAGTAAGAAACCTGCAACATCCATAGCACTGAGTGTTACAGTCAACCTGCAATAAGTGAGTTATTGTTTTACGTTGCAGCAGGAATCTTTAACCCATACAGGACGATAGTACACCTGCAAGTACTGACTAGTACTGACTGACTAGTACTGACTAGTACTGACTAGTAACTAACAAACCTAGGATGGGATGCTAACTACACACTAACAGTATTGACAAGACATCCTATCATGTTCTTGTCAGAAGGTTAAACATGAACATGGATGATAGGTTCCCAGGATGGGTTTGAACTCGGATCTTTGGCTCTGAACTTCAACAATCTACCAATGTGCCATCACCCAAAAGATGTCACAGGAACTGCCTACAATCTTGATCAACTATTTGATTTGATTTTTTTTTTTTAAATGACAGAAGCTCCTTGCGCTTCAAAAATATGCTATATATAACTATAAAATGAATAGGAAGTGCACATGTATTAAACCCCAGGCCAAATTTCCTAATTTTGATTAAAATTTAACCATCATTTCCCATTCATTCTACTGCATTAACCCTCTCCCTGCTGGATTATGCACAGACTCTGCTCTTTAGGCAATCACAGGTTGCATCCAGCATGGAGAGGGTTAAGTCTGTAGGATTATACTACAGATATAGATCTAGATCTCTGCCATTTTCTTTTAAGACAGACATCTTTCAGGATGCCAATTACGTATTTAGCATCCATAGAGGGATGGACAACCTAGTGTACGTATCGCACCACAAGATCAGGAAGGAATGGTGTAATAGAAGAACAATACTCCTAATAAACCATCTCTGTGACATTGACCGAACCCCCTAACTGCTATTAGGGGCATGGATTAATAATTATTAAGGACTCTGTACAAGCAGATAAATATAACAAGGTGTATTAAATCAGTGTCACCTCCCCCTAACTCACACCCACCCCTTCCCCACCCTCACACCCACCTCTTCCTTTCCACTCTTCTCCGCCCTCTCCCCTGACAAGGCAAGCCCCTTATAATGTAGTCGGCCATCTTTCTTAACCATGTTAACAAGCCCAATGGACTTGCCAAGATAATGGAGGCTTATTAGAATAAGTTGTGGCAAGATTTTCTCCATTTAAAGTACTGAATTGTGAGATTAATGTAAATAGATAATATTAGAATACTTTATGAAAATAGACAATACTAGAAAATTGAGTTATTCAACTGTCACCAAGCTCTGGCTATATGCTTATTGAAACTTCCTGAGATTATTGATTAGAGAAATTTGGTCCACTATATAATACATAACACACACACACAATGTATACATAGACACATACAGACACAAATATACACACACACAGGCAGCCACAGAAACACAGAAACACACACACACACGCACACACACACACACAAACACACACACACACACACAGATACATGCATACATGCACATACACATATATACACATATACACAGAAACACACACACACAGATACATGCACATACACATATATACACACATACACAGAAACACACACACACACACACACATCTATTCTAAACACCATACAAGGTTACAAATAATCATTAATTAGTAATACATAGATATATTGACAAACATATCAACCAAGGTATACCAGTATAAAGCTACCTAGCTGTATGTATCCTGCCAACATATCAATCAGGAAATATGTCCCAATAGGACACAAGTCTTCATTGCAGGACACAAGTCTTCATTGCAGGACACAAGTCTTCATAACGTGACACAAGTCTTCATAACATGACACAAGTCTTCATAACGTGACACAAGTCTTCATAACATGACACAAAACATGACACAAGTCTTCATAACATGACATAAATCTTCATAACATAACACAAGTCTTCATAAGATGACACAAGTCTTCATAACATGACACAAGTCTTCATAACATGACACACGTCTTCATATCTGGTGCAAGTATGCATTCATGACTACAAGTAATAACACCAATACAATTGTATATAGATCACATTTGTTATGTTTCCTAGTTACTATGGCAACACATTTGGTCAGAGGCCACCTAACTCTTAACATAGATATTGACATCCTCAGCTGTACAGGGCAGAACAGGGCAGAGCTTTACAGCTGTTCTGGTGGCCTTCAGCAGGAACAAGGTTAAATGGTCAGAATAAAGTATAGAGAAGTAGAAATAATTGATGACCATTAATTGGATAAATGGGTTATACAAAATATCTACATATGGAACTGTTCAATTAATAAATCATTGTCATTTCTTATAATTTCTAACAAACTAATTTCTAATGGCAGTGGTGATTTCATAAACCGTGGCGCATTAATACAATCAAACGTACATTTTCAGTGTGGATCTTCCGATTGTTGACTCGTCTTTATATAGAGCATTTACTTGATAAATATGATCAAGGAACAGTTATAAAAACAACATGAAGGTATGAGTTCGTGAGACTAGCCATTTTCTGAATGTTAAAATGCATAGAATACTAGCTATTTATCAACAGACACACTTCTACTATGATGACACAATCTTTAAACCGTTAGACATGATATTATTGTTAGAATCTGATACTAGCTGCGACTGGAATCATGTACCTATAACATTAGATTCGGTTAGTTGTTAGATGACACGTACACAAAATATCGCAATGGACTAGATGTAGTCATGAAAACCTGCATCTAGAAAGGAAATAAGCGTAAAATAAAATGATGCACTGTTGTAACTGATTCCACTGTGACGTCACTCGGCTTTGTAGTCGAGACAGCCATGACGTAAAAGAACAATGCTGACATTCCAATGAAAGTAGTTTCGGCAAAAGTATACACGGAAGTTGAAACTTTTTGTGAAGTTTACACGAGTATGAACGCAACAATTTGCTGTGTAAACTTTTGTCACGTGACCATGTTTTAGCCAATCAGCAGTCACGAAATCATGTAAACGTTACAGTGAGAAATTATTTTGATTTGAACTACATTACGCAGTTCGCAAGTGTCACCTATATTCTTGTCATACTTATACTGGTACTATTACGGACGCTTAAGTCCCGCGAGTTCTTAAGTTATATTTTACCACCGCTTCAATAGAAAAGTGATTCAAAGGAAAGCAAAACATGGCACAACTTTCGAAACGTACTTACAAACCAAATACATGGAAGAATGGAAGATAAATTAAGTGGGGGCGAAATGTCCATTAAAAACAACCAGGTGGGGTGAAATGTCCGTTAAAAAAAAAGGTAACAATTTGGTGGGGGCGAAACATCCATCTGAAGTTTCAGGGTGTAGTCTGGGGTAGAAGATAGATATAGCGGGATGAAAACTGGAGATGGTGACGCAGTAGATGGATATGGTGTTGAATGTCTAATGTTGAAGGATGAATGATATCAAGGAGGATGGTTGTAGTAAATAGATTTATTTAGTATATAGACACGCGACTGTGGTACATGAACACATCCCAGGAGCATGCACGCGGTTCTGCAATAACTGCGTTGACACATGTCCCAGGAGATGAGCCAGTCGCGGACCTGCCATGGAGATGATCACTGGCATATGTCATTTATCAGATTTGCTCACTCCAGTTATATATATTATACACATTATGCCTTTCAGATATAAATAATTTGTAGTTAGGTATTTTAAATAATTGACCTATGATAATAGTTATGATTGCTCATTGAAGTAGGCTATTTTGGTTACTGTCATTACAAAAATACCAGTTATATGTACATTACCCACAGATTACAGACATGCAACAAATAATGATGTATGACAGGTAAACTATCCATCTTTAAAAGACATAGGTTTAACTATTGCAATACTATCACAATAATACAATAATACATACATTGTCTGTATACACTAGACTATCCATGCCAAATTCCAGCTAACCATGCCATTCTACCATTGTCCAGTTCAAGGCATGGCGTCTCTGAGGCTCCTGTGTCCACTTCTGTCTAGAGGGAGTCTTGTGCTTCTGCTGAGGACGTCGCTCTGTGTCTCCTGTAGACGTCTTCGTCTAAGCTGGACATCTGGTCTCCAGGAAGGTATCGCAAGCCTTCACTCGTACTCGTCCAGCCCGCTAGTGCTAGTATTGCCATATCAGATAATTATCAGAGAATTGCACTGAGGTAAAGGAAGATTTCAATCGTTCAATATCAGATTATAACCAGTGTTGCAATGGTTTATGCACTGGAAGCGTGTTTGCAACATTAAATGAAAATGATACAATATATAATTATGAAAAACCCCACGTGAATATTTACACGATGAATAAAAGTATACTTGCTAAATTTAGATAGATAGCAAGGTGCCGATGACACGCAACCTTACTATCTAGGGCCTAAAGACTACAATTTAGAAGTACAGAGGGTAAGCCGATGACACACTATCCCCCTGTACAGACATGCCAAACCACATTCTCGAAAATTAGAAGAGCAGAGGCACACACAACCTCTGCCCATGGCAGTCAAAAAAGCAAGTCTGATCTCAGCAGATAGCAGTTATCCGCGCACGTCGGTTTCCGACCACGTGGCAAAGTGGCTTCACGGATAACCTGCTACACACTTTTTGTTGTGTGGGGGAGATATGCTCTAAAGACGGAAACAGCTCATTTTCCTGAACACGCCTTCAGAACAACCAGTGCATTTCAACAGGAATTGAAGAAATCCAAGAACTGTACGTTCCTCTATACCTGTTGCGATTGCCTTGACTAGCGATTTATATACCGTTAGTCCAAGTCCAAGTTATCGCTTGCATCCATGACCAACCAAAGAACACTTTGTTTCAGATGTTGTAAGAAGGCGACTTACAGGCAACAGCATTCATTTATCTAGACCAACAAGCGTAATGGTATGTCGTAAAAACCAGGCCCTCATTTCACAACAACATCCTAAATTTAGGAACTCCTAACGTTATGACCCAGTTTATCACCTCGTATGTTAGAAGTCGATTTAGGAAGGAATAAGACTTGCGACGTCATGAAACATTTATTACGAGGTGATAACTTTTAGGACTGGTTTAGGAGCTTCTAAATTGTTGGGTGGCCGTCGTGAAACGCTGTCCAGGATTTATTTAAACATCTTATCTGTGATGTGAACTATTGTGTAAGATTACTTGAAACCTGCAACACCCGTAATGCAGTGTGTAGTAAACATGCGATCACTTGCCACTGTATCCATGTAACACCATTCTTGATCTGCTGTAGGTCTACTTCAATATATGGAGATCATGCCAGTTACTAATTACTGGTCTTAAAGAATATTACTGGTATGTAAAGTTGAATGTTGACACTTATTTCACGTAGGGTTATGCAACACATACAACGGTTGCGGCGGATACGGTCGTTACGAAAGATGGAGGAAAGATCCTGGAAATTCTATGGAAAGATTGCCACATGTCTAGGTACTGAACCCATCTGATCACTAAGCTTTAGAAATAATGCATAGAAATATGAAAATATGTTATACTGCCTATAAACTATTTGGCATCGGCATACCCTAGCCTACTAGGCTATGATATGTCATTGGCTATTTTTACATTAGGCCTAGAGACCTATATACTGTATGCCGCGCAAGGTCCATCCTCGCACCCCAAGGGTACTTAATTCAGTTCAGGAATCACTTCATATGGTGCCCCTGGCACACATCGAGAGAGAACAGCTTAGGAGCTATAAATAGAACAATGATAACATCTATTTCATTGGATAGAGTTTTACACCAAATTCATTGGGAAAATGAATTAATTGGTTGGCTGAATGTGCAAGTTTCCCTCTAGATGTGTGCCAGGGGTAACACATTAAGCAAGTCCTGAACGGAATTAAGTACCCCTGGGGTGCAAGAATGTGCAAGCTCAGGCATGAGCAGAACAGTTCGAAGGCTAATATTAGCATCCAACCTGGGGTACTTCCAGCTTTGATTATGCATGAACAGTATCACAAAAAGATGGAGCGACTCTTCTATTGGTAAATAATTTATGGAATGAAAAACAAACATAAAACCTATAATTCGTTATTTTATACTACCGAGCCAAAATATACAATTCAGAATTATTGCATCATTAAAATAAAAATATAATCTGTCTATAGCTATACCCAACTATTTAATGTAAAGTACGCAAGGCTGGACAATAATTAGCCTAATAATGGCTCTGTGCACGTGTATATTCTGCACAGCAAATAATGTGAAAATAGTGAAATGGTCTTCAGTAGATTTGTGCTATTGCTCGGTCATGGTACGCCATCAACGGATCTATCTTTGGGGAAACATTGGTAGATCTCGGAAAGATGGATGGATAACGCCCATTTCAGTCTTTTGGATTTAATAAAGGTTACAAAAGACTATGCCTTCGTCGTTGCCGTTATTCTGTCAATGGTGCAGCATGATCTACTGATGATGGCACCATCTACGAATTCCTCATCTTTCGTACCCTTTACTAAATCACTCAAATAAAAAAAAAGATCATCCATCGACGCTTGAACGATCTACTGTTTGTAGCGCAGAGCAATCGATCGATAGTGTAGATCCACCGATGTCATGTAGCATGTAGCCTAAGTAGATATACTAGTAGTAATCTTGATACATTGGTATCGGCCGTGGTAGCATATATGTTTTGTAGGTCCACCTCCATGATCGATGAGTTGTTTTCTGTTATCAGCCATGCCTATGAATCATGATGTACATTTAAGAATGCGCGGTGTTGTTTCCTACAGGTTTCACAGTGTTTGGTTACGCCATAACTGCCAATGTCCGGAGTGCATACAACTTGACAGTGGTCAGAAGACGGTGGATATTACGGACATCAAACCGAATGTAACAATATCGAAAGTAAACATAAGAGGTGATTACATTATTAGCAATTAATGCATGTTTTTCTAAAGATATGTTATCTGAGACTATCAAAATATAGATTTTTCTTTTAAAATTACTTATCCAGACATCATTGGTCTGTCAGTACCAGCCGGTGACGGAAAGCAACAGTTATATTATGTTGTGTGCATGCTACTGAAATAACGTAACATTCACAACATTATATGTTTGCTGGGATGTATTACAATTAATGTCACTGACACTGCAGACACAGAGGTATCGTTCACATGGAACTGTGGTCACAGCGGTGTCATCCCTCTGGAGTACCTGTATTCAAACTGTTATTCAAAGGAGGCTCTAGAACGGAAAGCCCAATCTGTTAGACTGACAGAAGAATGCACTTTCAAGGTAGATAGATACTCTGTGAATCCATCGATATCGATTTTAATCCATCGATCGCGCACAACAATGCATGGTAGCTTTAACACATGACATTATTCTGTTTATTCATCAGACTATTCCCACTATGTCCTACCAGGAGCTGATGGCATCACAAGAAAACCAGTTAACGTAAATAAGTTAGCATGGAAGAGAAATGATCGCGGCCACTACCGGAAGTTATGTACACACCACTATATACTATAAACTATAAAGTATATTGTCTTAGTTTTTTTGGGGGCGGAATGGGGTGCAGATTTAACTGCCTCGCAACTGCATGACTTCCGGTCTTAACCTAACATCATTTCCTTTCTGTGCAAATATGCAGATGCTGCGATGGTGGTAGCTTCTGCAATCTCTTCTTCTGAAGCCTGTGGCTGATTTATCGAAACAAATTGAAAAAACAAATGTAGTTTTTACTCAACTTTGAGAAAACCCAGCAATTTGCATTTCTTGAAAACAAACCACCCCAGTTACAATTTTAACTTAA
Organism: Lepetodrilus schrolli; assembly: GCA_032361225.1. Lineage (NCBI taxonomy): Eukaryota > Metazoa > Mollusca > Gastropoda > Lepetellida > Lepetodrilidae > Lepetodrilus > Lepetodrilus schrolli. The sequence continues at coordinate 20,408 of JAUTBT010006167.1, forward strand.
AATTGTTTTAACTTAAAATTGTATTTCAGGAAAAATCCACATATGAGTCAATTTAGATTATTTCCCCCCGAGAAATCATGTCCCTGGCTCTTCATAGAGACTTCAGAATATTTGTATATCCAAATTCTGATACAAAAATACATTAATGAGATATACGGTCAGATTTGTTATACATGTATATTTTTTTATACTTCACATGTTTTAGTACAATATTTGGTCTTCAGGTGGATGATTAACATCAACAAATATGGCACATGTCTTATTACGGGCGTCCCTTTGGAAGAAAACAAAATTACCGAGGTATGCCAAACTATATGATCGGAATATGTATTAATAATTAATGATCTCCTGACCATGTGTTTCACGATAGTTGTACGCCTTCCCGCTAGTACAGGCGTACATGGTCTACCTAATTTCTAGTATGGTGTACACCCTTGCATTATATTTTAAGAATATACAACATGAAGTACACTGTAGTACTGTACATTTGTTTTATGGTTACAGATTGCCGAACTGATTGATAAACCACAAATAACAATATATGGCGAGGTATGTAGCTTAATCTTTTGTTTTTCTATTAGATTAATTTTTTTTCTAATACTCTGCATATTTATGTCAATTGTAGCCAAGTCAGCTGTCTTGTAACTTATTATGTATGAGCATATTGGCTAAAATAAAACATTCTTTCTTTCTCTAAAGGTGTTTTCTATTTATTTAATTATTTAACAGTAGCTATAGCTACTTTTGTAATACAATCCTTATGATTTCTGATGGACTAGCATCTTCACGTCAGTTTCCAGGATTGTGAGTCCACTGATCTACCGACTAAAACCAGTAAGGTCTACATTCTTCATGTTGTTCTTCAGTTCATAGCCTGTGATCTCCACATTGCAGACATTTGATGTTATCAGCACGATTCACCCCATCAACATCGCATACTCCAACATGTCCATCGACTTCCACATGGATCTCGTGTACTACGAATCTCCGCCAGGACTCCAACTTCTACACGCCATCAGGTCGGTACAACAGTAATCCCCTTTCACCAACGATAGTCCCCTAGCTCTCACCAACGATAGTCCCCTAGCTGTCACCAACGATAGTCCCCTAGCTGTCACCAACGATAGTCCCCTAGCTGTCGCCAACGATAGTCCCCTAGCTGTCGCCAATGATAGTCCCCTAGCTGTCGCCAATGATAATCCATTTCATCGATGAAAATCCCCTTTCACCAACTATAGTCCCTTTTCACCATTGATAGTCCCCTAGCTTTCACCAACAATAGTCCCCTTTCAACAACAAAAGTCCCCTTCAGACAGTAGACAGGTGACTGTAGACGTGAATTTTGACAGTGATAACTTAATTTCCTTGATAAAATATTTATTTCTTGTAAAGTGAAAGCAAACTATTCCAACTGATTGATTTTATGCTTAACATCTCTGCTGTAGGCATACTTTCACCCATAAACCAGCTATACGGATTTGATGACTGAATATAGACATTTGAATAATGTTTATTTTCCACAGATACGACGCCTGTGTAGAAGGAGGGGATACCTTCATTCTAGATGCTTTCCAATTGGCGGAGGATTTCCGAAGAAACTATCCCGATCACTTCTGGACACTCACGGAAGTGCCGGGAACATTCCAGAAAATACACTATTCCAGGTACTGCTCATGTTCAGAGGCACCAGAAGTTAATGCCAGAAAAATGGAATACTTGAAATAACTTTCTGACACTTCCGGACACACAGAAGTGCCGGGAACATTCTAGAAAATAAATTAATCCAGGTAGTGCTTGAATTTATATTTATACATAGCATACAAGCCATACTTTTGTTATAACCTATTTTAATCATTAATATGCTAAATTGAAATATTATATAGTTCAGTAATGTATGCTCTACCTCTTCCAATCAGAGAAAACCCAGTCCACATGAAATACCAGAGGCCTCACATCGCAGTCAACAAAAATAATGAGGTTTGTAAATTGAAAGGAAAATTAAGTTTTCCTTGAAGTTCGAAAGGTAGAGTACGTCCCGAAGTTAGGATACTTTTTTGAGTACAATTTCATGTTCAACAAATCCCAATGCAAAATTTGAGTTGAGTATGAAATCGTACTCAAACAAGTTTCGTAACTTAGGGGCCTGGCATCCCATCGGATCTGGTGCAGAACGGCACATTTTAATATAATTTTCCTTCGATAATCAGATGGTTTCCATTTTCTATAATCGTATGAATGAACTAAATATATTTTTTTAAATCATGTTTGCACAACATTTAAACATTAGTTGTAGGCAATACTGTAAAACGGGTATTATTCTTGTGTCTTAAATTTTCATGAAATTCACTGTGTATTTGATCGTGAATTTAAGAAACATGCGAATAATATACTAGTTGACTGTATTATAGAATGAGGGCCCACTCTCTGCCCAGGTCGAGACTCATTGATAATTATCGAAACACGATCAGACTGAAGGCCGACTGGGCGTCTAGGTCGTTAATTAGATGACAATACCTTGTTCAGTTTTAATGGATTGTAGTTATGTAACAACACTCTAAACTATGGGGTCATTTAATCATCGGCTGATCATGGTCAGTTGTATGTGTAAGCTGTAAAGTCGGCAATGCATTAAAATGGCATGTGTAACATTATGTCACTTCCGTTTCGAGTAAAAACCGGGAATCTATCACTTCGAGTAAAATCCGGAATACGAAAACAAAAACAGTCACTGTCACAGTACGCAGTCACAAAGTTCAGAGAATTCCCGTCTTCCGAAAGCCTGACACGATCTTGTCCGTCTTCGAGAGAGACTTTCATGCACTGTCATCAGCCGTCTTGACGTGGACTGGTTTCAAAATGGACATGACTAATCACAAGTTTAACACTTCTGGGTTCACCGCACGTGTGATTATAACAGATTAGCCTGTGAGTAGGAACTGAGGCTTGTCAACTCGTTAAATGACGTTAAATAAAAAATAAAAATAATTAATGAATTAGTGAATTCTACAAATCGTGAAAATGTTTATTTACTTAAATTTTACAAAATCGTGAAAATTGCAAGCCATTAAATATAACCGTTTTACAGTATTAGTTTTATTAACATAAACAGCAATTTGAGCATCAGATACTAATGGATACAGACACTTGGTGATCAAGACCATTCTTCTGTTGCGTCTCTGATTGAACACATATTAGGGGGCACTGAACACATATTAGGAGGCACTGAACATATATTAGGAGGCACTGAACACATATTAGGAGGCACTGAACACATATTAAGGGACACTGAACACAAATTAGGAGGCACTGAACACATATTAGGGGCCACTTGGATACCAAACGCATCTCAGAAATGACAGTATGTATTTGGCTAAACTAGGTTTTGTTTTTCGATTTCTCATGCTTCTAGCTAGGCTGTGTTTTGTGCACTGGACCTGGGCTTTAGAGGATTGATTATGTATGATATAGTATTGTTCATAGTTTGTAAAGGTAGCGACCTATATACTTTAACATTGATTCATTGACCAAGGTAATACTGTGTATAGCGGTATGGCTTTCGAGAATGGATTTTGGCTATTTCAAATATCTATATTATTATTATTGTTGTTATTTCTCCTGGATACAGGTCATAAACGTGATGTGGGCTCCTCCGTTTGAAGGACCACTGCACGTGGCCGAGGTTAGTTCTAATCTTTTGCATTGTCTAAAATATTTTCACCTTTTGGGGCATTTTATTATTTTTATGTTAAAAAACATAAATTATTAAGTATTATAATATTCAACTCACTACTGTGCATTGAACCCGTAGATTAATTTTGTCTGCTTCTGGCCATGGCTATACTTGTACTGTTTTGTTTACAGGCTTTATTCTACTAATTATGTAAGATGTTTATTTATTACTAATATACTAATCAGAAATATGGAATATCAGAGATCCTCTACATGCATGTTCCAGGGCGATGTTGAACGATACTATGCTGCGTACAGAGAATTCGCCAAAGCTATGAAGACGTCTCCACGCACGGCAAGTGATAATTTATGGACGCAGCTAAAGTTAACAGCTTTACAATGCGATTGTAGCACAACACTTAAATTGGCAATATCATCTTTTCATGCAAAATATGTACTATTAAATATGGTAAAATATGGAAAAGAAATCTAGAATAATTATATGACAACATTGCTCTCTTCTAAGTATAGCAACCATTCTTTGTTATAAATACAGATTGACCAAGTATTTTTACCTGCATGGACCACTATTTTATTGTGAACATTATGGGACATTGGGAGGGAATTCTCACCGTGAAACTGACGTCAGTGTCAGAGCATAGGAGCAATTTATTTTGTAAAAAAAACTGTCTGTGTTGGGGATAGTTGTACACGTATCAAGATATGTATTTAAAAATATAATCTTATTTAAACTGAAATCTGTGATATTCCAGGTCACTCAGAAGTTGAAGGAAGGGGACCTTATCATATTCAACAACAGGCGAATGTTTCATGGGCGTAAAAGTTTCAATCTCAACGGGGGCATTAGACGACTACGTGTACGTTTTCTGTCAAAGTCCAAAACAATATAAACTGTTCATGACCCCAGATGGATATTTTCAGCAAATTTTCATTTGATTTAGTGCAATAACTGTTTTTCTCCCAGTAATGTTTTAGTGCCATATTGTCCATATGTATACTCAAAAGTAATTCAAGCAGCAACCTCTATGCAAGTAGTTCGTTGTATTATAATTACTTAAGAATAATGAATATAAATACGAAATGATGAATGAATTCTAAAATTTCTGCAAAATATGAAGCGATTTCCGTCAAAGACTAAAATTAAAAACATAGGTATCCATCAAACCAATTTCCTAATGAATGTAGTACCAATAAAATGTGAATATTTTACGAACAGTTGTATTTGTCCATCAAACTAATATGTAAATAATGCATGTAGTAACAATACGATGTGAATGTTTCAGGGTTGTTACATCAACATCGACCAGTTCAAGAGTAAACTCCAGGTGTTGTTGAACACAGTAGGAGATGGCCGTGTTGCCAAGCGAGTTGGAAACCAGGACTTGTCCTGAGTGTGACCCTGAGAGGCGTCTTGATAATCACTACGCACAAATTAAATGCAATATGGAACATGTTGTTGAGTTAATTATTTATGTGCTAATGATGATATGGTTTAATACAAATATAAAATGTGTAATGGTATTGTGACAGTGTGATATTTGCTACAATATTCTTAATGAGGGCTTACAAATTAGACTGTCGGTATCAAGTGTATGGTTATGTAAAATATTTACAGGCCAGCCATCGTTGGCCACAGCTCAGTTAAGCTACCGTAATAATTATCCAATTCACTGTATAAATATGTCAATGGGATTATCTCTATAATTAGTGTGACGTATCCAATTGTAATTCACTATGCATTGTCTCAATCTTGCAATGCCAGACTTTTAGTCTGCAGTATCTTTCTTGCCAAGTATGTTTGAATGTTTGTTAGTATCCATAGTAACATTGTATGTGTATATTAAGGGATGTTTTAACATGTCACATGGATGAGAATCAGTAGTGGAATAGAGTTGTTCTACTATATGTCAAGATGTGACATTAAAAGAATATTATGAACATGGAATGAAGATGGTTAATTGTATTATATTGTAACAGGGGGGGTTTCAACAGTGTTTAAGATCTCCAATTCTGGCTATGAAAGACACCATGAGGAACAGTTATAGACTCTCGTGGAACAGCAATACCAGTGCTATATATAGTAAATGTCAGCAAAGACTCTAGATTACTCAATGTAGATCAAACTATATTAATATTATTTTCATTAATATTATTTACATTTTCATTTCACGCCTGGTTTGATTCTCTGTCCGTTATAAATAAAAGCAAACTGTCTTCTATTGTCAGAATCAGCAGTAAAATTATCGGTTCACAAATGTCCAGCCTACAAAGTTTATTTGATA
>JAUTBT010006178.1:0-26360 GCA_032361225.1 Lepetodrilus schrolli
TATATATGCTGGTTTGACTCTTATTGGAATGAGAAATGAAAGGATCAAGTGATCACTGCTGATGTGTACCATCTACGTTATACCTGGTACAATAGTACCATATACATTCAATGTGCTAGAGCCATATAACATATTTACCTGGTACAATAGTACCATATACATGCAATGTCCTAGAGCCATATAACATATTTATTACGTAAATTATATGACAACATAAACTATATTATTTTGCCATATTGGAAAAACATTAAGAAATATTGAATCACATTTATTGAAAATGCTACCTAAAAACGGCCGCATAATCGTTCTGACGTAATAGCCTGGCGGGCATATCGTATTGGACATTCGTGTCTTGGATTTCGTTTTTATTGAAAGGTAAAGAGCTGTTTGACATGGCGGGCACATGCACTCTGTATCTTGCACGTAGTTCCAAGTACCTATCGGCAGAGAGTTGCATTAAGTAGACTTATTTTAGCCCTGCCATTAAACAAAATGAAATTCACTCAGTCCAAGAAACAAATATACAGAATACGTATATTGTGTTTTCCGGTCTGTTTAATGGCTATACTACATCGATTTCACTTTACACAATTATTCACCATATTTTTTCATTCTTGTAGCGGAACTCCTGGGCATAATGATTAGATCCAATACTGATATTAAAGGTATAATTCTTAACAATAGAGAACAACAATTTGGTAAATATGTAGATTATACCCAGTTATATCTAGATGGTTTTTATGAAAGCCTTGATTTGGTCTGGTTCTGTGACAAACAGTAATACTAGTGTATGCTATGATTTAAATCTCCAGTGGTACAGAGGACAAATTCTAACTCAATATAGAACATGTATTAAAGACACCAAACCTTTGGACTTCCAATACAGATCTTTGAAACGGATAATTTCACCAAAAGAATACCTTTACGATATGAATCTGGCGGATAATAATGTATGCTCTTTTTGCTAAGTTGAAACTGAAAGCTTAACCCACTTATTTGTAAACTGAATTTATGTTAAAGACTTCTGGACCAGATTATAAGCACACTTCAACCTCTACATGCCTAAACACATTTCATTTAATCAATATACCATTATTTTGGGCTTTCATTTGGGTCAAACTTTTTCTAATCATATTACTATAGCAGCTGAAATAAATATATTTATATGCAGATAGTATATCGTGTGAATGCATACAGTTGCACTATGGGTTTATCTAGCATCATAGCAGAAACGCTCATTTATTCTAACACACTAATTCAATCTAATACCTTTTTCGGAAAACTAATTCTATTGTGGTGTTATAATTGAATTAATATTACTTCACACACTGTACCCCGATGTAACCAAAACGTGTGCTGTCTTCTATTCCGATACTACACCATCTTGTTAGTCTCTAAATAGGTACTGTAAATCATGAAATTAATGCGTCACTAATTTAATGCGACCTCAAGCTTTTAGACATAAATGCGACAACAATTAAATGCGATCGACCATGTTTTTCCCCGAACCTACCTTTCATTATTTTACATAATGCGTAGGAATTGAATGCGGCCACACGCCAATCGCATTTTTCGCATTAATATCCTGCTCGCATTAATTTCTTGATTTACAGTATACATCTTACAACGTCTATATGACGGCACTCGGACAATACACATACGCTTGTATCTATATTTAATGCAAATACCCAAATGTGTGCAAATATGTCATGTCATTAGATGGGCATAGTCATAACTAGAGCGTATCATTGTTAGGTAATATCCATTTGAACTATTTAATCACGAGAAAGTCAGCCCACGTGAGTATGGAAATGAATCCCATGGTATTTGGTTTTATCATATAGAGTTGGTACTTTCTATCCAGTAATTATCGTCGATGGTTCAACTGTATGTGAAGTTATTTTCAATTGAAATGGCTGTAATGACACAATTTCTAGCTCCTGGTAGTACGTAACGTATCGGCTAAAATACTGTACACGATAAAATAGTCGACGGTAACAGCAACTAATTCAGATATCCTGTGTCCGTATAATGCAAACCAGATGATATTTACATCACAAGATGTGAAATTCCAACGAGTATTGTACCTGCTAGTACATACATGCATCTACCCGTTGTTTATTAGATGTTATTGTGGATTACCACTGCATATAAATATATTAAATATGATTGACCCAGTTCAGTCTCAACTACAATATAAATTATCTATATGAACTGTTCACTTCCATACACTACTAGTTTTTAGAACACAGTTATTGACAAGATTCTATTCACACGTTACCGTGTCTGGTCATATGTTACATATAGTGGTACACACAAGTATTGTTTCTTCCAGCACTAAGGTCAGCTATTGATTATGATCGTCTCTAGTTAAACATCTAACAGTACGTTTTCATCATCTACAGTCTGACAAATGTCTGGAATACGTATCCCAAACTTATTCCGTACATCTGGGCGATATATTAACATCTAAACATCTGGAAAATATCTGGAAAAAGTATCATTAACATTGTATACATCTGGGGAATTCATCACGACTTAATTGATTTGTCCGGTCTAGGATCTACTTCATATTTCCGATGTGATTAAATCATCAAAACAAACAGTTTATACTGCATAACCTAAGGAAAGTCTAATTTGCGTTGAAATTTGAGTGGTTTCTAAATGAGAAATGAACGAGCTTTCTACGAGAATGGTACGAATTTGAATGTGCGGAGTATACACATTGGACTGGCTGTAAGAAGGATGTCCAGATGTCTGTGTACATGAAGTGCTGGGAGATCTCAGGGGTGGATAATCTACCGTAGAGAGAGGAGTTCGCATCATTGGCTTTACTATGGGCTCTACTACAAGTTAATGTCAATGACAGAGTATTTAACTACATATCAAGAGAGGAACATAAACGTATAGCAATTAAATATTTAGAAAGTAAAGATAAAACCAGCTATAAGTCTCACAAGAGGGATCTCGTGTTCTATGTGTATCCTACCAACTCCAGTACATCACAATCATGATTGAACCGTGTTTATGCCAACACCCCAGATATAAGCATGAGTGGAAAGATGATAATGAAGTATGTCTTGTATATTTGTGCAGAGTATTCTGGTCCTAGGAAGGGAAAAAAAGTAGAATCTAATTACTAGAAAGTGTCAGGTATAGACTAATACGCTGGTGTTCGTTCTACACACCGTTCTGTCATCACAGCGCCGTGTAATGGCCATGCTATGTACTATGTTTAAATGTTAATTGTTCGACACCTACATGTATATAGGCAGCTGTACATGCGCACATTGATTATAGACAAGACACTAATCAGTGATGATACGGAAGTGGAAATGTGGTAAAACAGTATGTATTGTGATACTATTGTGTTCGCCAGGGACCACTTTGAACGTAGTGTAGGAGGAGATCAAAGAGTTACAAACGATAAACATTTCGGAATAACCAAGATATACAGATCTAACTGTTCATACCGGGGCCCACTGATGAGATAGTGTACACCCATGAACCACTTCCTCCATGATGCGTATCGCCGACCTGTGGTGCCAATGAAACCAGAACGCAAGTGCGCTTGTGTTTCTGCATGTTCTACTGGGTACATTATATTATTTCGGCACTTTGGTATTGTATACGCATCTGGCGAGAGTGCCAGCACGGACGCACCCATGACGCATGTAATTACTGCACCGAGTTTCGTGGAGATCTATTCACCAAGAGAATACTTGCTGGTGTACTTCTTAGAGAAGTTGTCAAAGACATTCGTATCTATACTTTTCATATGGTATTAATTAGCTTACACCGGCATTACATATTACAAGCTAAGATATCCCTTGGACTTCATTACACATATTAGGAGTATTATATAATGCTGTCGACAATTGAACCATGATACATAGAGGTATTGATTTGCTTTTTTTTACCGTGGATACCCAACAACCATAAAAAGCGAAATTAGAACTCGCGAATCTATAATGCGGAGTTATTAACTGGCGATCAAAGGGAACTCGACCAAATCTACCGGCGGCAGAGTTTGCCAATCAGATACCTAGTTTGAGCCATCTGAATGCCACATAGTTATCGGTCGCAACACTTTGAGTTAAATTGGGTTAACTATTCTCACATGACTCGGTTCACGTCACCGTGATGTTTACGTGTGCCGCAACATGTTTATTAATTTAGTATGTGTAACATGTTCGTTCTGGGAGAAATGTATTGAACTTTATCACCCAATACTGTCTTTTCGCAGTAAATATAGCTTTCAAATAGCAAGCGATATTTACAGCAGTAGATATCGTTTGACCCAATTATTGGTATATTTGATTGTGCATTTGATTGTTCTACCATTGTGATGTCATGCTATAGATATCGCTTGTCCCAAGTATTTGATTGTTCAACCATTGTGATGTCATCGCTACAATTGTGATGTCGTAGCATTGCTATGATGTCACAGTGCAAATGAACAGCAGCCTAAAGATTTGACTTCACAGTAAAATCTTTATGATGTAGCATTTTTATTCTTTAATGACTTTAAAATGATATTTGGTGATAAATAAAATCTCACCCTCGTGTCTTGGAATATCAAATATATCAACACTCGTCGAGGAAAGTTGATATATTTGTTGATATATTTGACATTCCAATAAATCATAATCGCAAGACTTTCACCATCCTCTGAAATACATGACAATTACAAAGGAAGTAGTCAATGACAAATGCGTTTCAGATGATGCGCATATTATACAAAATTCAGATTTCAGATTTCAAGTAGATACAGCATTATATATACTGTAGTCTGTGCTATTTTTCCTCTCAATATCCTCTCCAAATACAATGTTGATTTCAAAGCTGACCCATTTCTTGTAGATCTATCGTGAAAATAAAACAGTTCATTCGAACGCTACATTAAACCCAAACTTGATTTATTAAAAACTGACAGATATACCTCTAAGTGGACGGATTTAAATAGTCGAAGCGAAAAGAGAGGTGTTGTGTACTGTATTGACGATAATGTAAAAACAGCAAAAAATAAACTGGTGACATTCACGCGACTGAATCACTCATAGACAACTCTCACGGAAGCTCAGCGGTAACTTCCGTAAAACGCCCATTGGTTTCGGATACTGTCACTCTCCAAGTTGACGTGTAGCTATTGTAGTGTGACAAGACCTGGTCAAACCTACACCCACTCATTCTTGAAGGACACCGCGGACAGCTCACATAGAGTTAATGTCATTCTGAATATCGGTTCAAGAAGCTCTCGTATCCACTAAGAGATCATTAAGCTCACGAAACTATCTACATATCTCGTTGATTAATACGAATGTTCCATAGTCTCCGTTGGTGCTATTTTATTTCTCTTAAATGAAAAGAAAAATCATTAAAAGTCGAACATTAATTGCCACGAAACGTCTTTTACAATGACTATGGTTTCCTTGTGGATATATAATGGCTACAGGAAAGGGTGCACCGAGTAATCGCTGACCCATGTATTTGAATACTTGTTTTTCAAGATGTGGCATTCCTGACATCTATAAACAGGAAGCCATCAATTATTGCACTAACGTGTCGGCTGACAATTGAACGGATGACCTTTTCTCGATATCTGTTGATGCAGAGCTTGTATGGACATCAGTTAATCTTACTGGACTATAATGAAAATATATACTAGCTTATAGTATAGTTCGTGATTGAGGAGTGTCCACCCACGACAAAGGTCACGATAGCTGGGGATGCAGCTGTTCTTTATATGTATTAATTATCGAATTTGCAAGGGAAAAATTGACATAACGAGAATGTTTTTTTCTATGTTACCAAACTGGCATAATTGGGATTTCGTACATCATAGGTCAAACTCTTCAGTGTCCAGATATACCTCTACTGTCTAAAATAGCTGGAAGTGGATCCCAGTGAAAGTCTCGAAAGACTATACTTGGATAAACTGTACTAACGATAATTGGATAATTGGTTATACTTCGGCTATGAAAGTGAGGCATAATTATAGATCCAAACATTTACTCATTAGATAGTTCTATTCTTGAGAGCTAAATGAAAATAAAAAGATGACATGCATTTACAAGAAAATATAAATATTGACAACAGATGTCAAACAAGTGGAGAAAAAATAAGTGTCTAGTCGCCTGGATTAGGAAAGAAGTTTAGTTCCAAAATACCTCTGTTTACCAAGCAGAGAATGGGTACCCGGTAGGATGGCATGGGCATGTGTATGATAACAATTCCAATGATACCATTAGGTACTGATACTATCATACCCATCCAGACTACTTCATCCAACATTAAAACAAAGTCCGAGTTATGAAATTGCCTGCACCATTAACCTGAGACGTCACGCTCCTATTGCAAGCTTTCTTCTTTTGCAGAAACGAAACTTCCAGCACGCTCTCTCGGAGTCAGTGTGCCCGTCCAGGACCGAATGGAGACTGCTGAGGTCAGCACGTGATATTAATGACACGGAAGTAGAAATATTTCAGCCCCCAGAAGGCAACGAGGGACACCAATGGTTCTACACAGTAAGGTGTGACGTACAACACGAAATCATGGAAAATCCGCAGTGTCCTTCATGTTGCCGTGGAATTCATCAGACAAGGTAGGGGGACAACAATTTGTAAGACGAAAATAATAATATTATATAAATATCTATAATTTCTTTTCCATATGAAAAATAATAAATAAATAGAAATAAAAATAAATTTAAAATACAAATAACAACAAAACACCCACAAAAGGAAAACCTAAAAATAGTTTGTAGTTAGCAAAATAATCCTCCCAAGAGACCTAGATTGGGTGACTGAAATATTTTTAGTACTATTTTATGCAGAGGGGCGACGTCCGATAGAATGAATAGGCTCAATTTCCACGTGCTGATGCCCTTCTTCATCCACCCGCACGTGCAAAGTGAGCCTAATTGCCTGTTCCTTCTTTCGGACGTCGCCCCTCTGCATAAAATAATACTCAAAATATTTAGTGATACACCGATTTGTTTGTTATTAATGGTTCCATATTTTTTTTTAAACTTTGGTTTGGGCAAACAAAACAAGAAATAGAATGTTGTTTTTGTTTGTCAATCCAGTATTTACCGATATAATCCACGAAATAGGGGGTGTCAATGGATTTCATGCCAAACTATAATGCTCACTTAATAGCAACTATTAGGCCTACACACGGCATTACAATATAGTTTAATGTCTTGGCAAGCATAACCTTCCGTTAATGAATGCATTATTTTGGTCTTCAACTTCAAATATGGACTCAAAATAAAAATTAACGTTTAGCATACCGCCCATGGCTTTTTACAACCATTTTAAAAGTCTGTTTCAACAGAGATATTTGGATATAAATTCCCATTTTTGCAATTTAGCCCGATGTGCTAATAAAAGCACGCAGATTATCAGAACAACAAATATGTATTGGGATGCAATTTAAATCCATTGATCGTCAACTTGGAATTCATAAATCAATAAATATCAGATTCACATAGAGATACAGGCAACGATTTAAATGATCGTCCAAGGTCACGAAGACCTATAATCACATCGTGGAGATATATAGATCTATTTATATATTCTTGCAAAAGAATGGAATCTCCTTAATTAAACGAACGTTTTTCTCTTTTTCTTTCTACCAAAATTGCGAAGGATCGGTTTGGATCAGTACTGATATGTAGCGTGTAATACAGCGACACCTTCTCAGTAAGAATCACATTCATGGCATAATTTGCTTGGCATTGACGCATTGCAGGTTTAAAACCTTACGGTTCCATAGTTCCGACGGAAAAAAATCTGGTGGAAATATCCATTGTTTCGACGGAAGTATACCTGTGTAGCGGATAACGTTCCGAATTGCGCATATTTGGAGGTCCCGAGTTAGTTCCTGTTGAAGCCCGAATCACGTTCAGTTAAGTGCGCTGCTTGTAAATAACATGGCTCCATGATATCTTTGCAACCTCCTTTTGCCATACAAGCACAAGTTTGCATCTACTTTCCATACAACCCTACAAACTATCCCACTATTGAAAATAATCATTCAACACCGTTTCTCGGTTTCTCCCAACATATATAGAACTCTAAGAAACATGCAACATATTCAAAGCCCCATTCAAAGCCCATCTTTTTAATCAATTTTACCATTAGACACTCCCTTGTAGTGCTTTGAGCGTGCACAGGACAGGGTTCATGGAGGCTAGCGCATTCAACATACATACTGTCAATCATTATCATTATTATTATTATTGTTATTATTATCATCATCATCATCATCATAATAATAAAACTCTCCACAGTCATTGTTAATTTTCTGATATAGCAGATTGGAACAGTATCCCGAGGAGGAAATATTTACCTTGAGTTTTTAGTATATATTTTAAATATTAATCTTAAATTAGACAATAGATCGTGTTGCTTTTGATAGTCCGCACAGCAACATTATATTAATCAATATTTATTTCCGACAGTTTAACTTTCTGGAATAACGCCACGTGATGATATGTCATGGCTTACTTTCCTGTTCCAGGTGCATATTTACCAAAAATAAAAAGAATGCATCAACTATGAAATCACTTCAGACAAGAGTCTATTGTCAAGTATATATTCAGACACTATCAATTATCAATTAATATTCGATAATGACTGACATATTTGCAATTTTAAATGATACCGTGCCCTAAAAACAACGTATACACACAGTATACAGACGTTAACTGTCGTATCTATGATGTCCTATGACTTTATTAAATGGCAATGGCTTTCAATAATATTAATACTTCCAGTCAAAAATAAATACATGTAGTTTTAAATAGAAGATCCATCCGTCGCGCCTTAATAATACTTAAGTCTTAAACGCATTTTTATTTTATCATTTAAAACAAAAGAAATAATAGTTTTAAATGGAAGATACAACCGCCGCCCCGTAATGGTACTTAAATGAAATGCATTTTATTTTTATAATATACCATTAAGGAAAAATAGCTTTGGAACGGACGATATGTTAGTGCATGTACCATAGTTACAAAAGGACATTGACTTTCTAATCATCATAACTGATAGAATCGGAAACATTTAGTAGAATGTCTAATATGTGCTGCTAAAAATGTTTACCTTACGTCATAGAAACTCCAGACAATAAATTGGTGAAACAGCCGCGTGTTGTAAGATCACTGAGTTTCATGATCAAGATATAATAAATACATATTAACATGAACATGAACATTCAAACACGATGCTCACTATGCAAGCCGAAAGGAAATGTTAACATGCACAATCTCCAATTTTTGGCAGCTCCTGAAAATATTATCACGAATAAAGTAATAACAATGCCCTAATAAATATATCACATATCTTCCCGGTGTTCGGTGTACCGACATCATTGCACGTCGGTGTTGATGCTTTTTCATTTCTAATATAAAACAGATCCATCCCAAACTGAATTGGACTCTAATACGATGACAATCTGTACCGTGCTATAACTGATAGGACGAGACCACTTAATTTAGACGTACAGTATAATTATCTCACGGAACCTCCCTCAAACGCCCACAGGGTCATGCACGCTGCGTGTTTAAAGACACCGAAAGACACAAGTGTTTGGAGACGCTAATAATTAATGTTGGTTCTATGTGCCTTGCATTCCACCACGAGAATACTAGTTGGTTCATTCAGAAGTGTACTTTGGTCGTCAGGGACCATTCGTTGCTTAAGACAGCCACGATTACCACAGACCTACGACAATCACCCCCAAATGCATTTATCTTGCCGTTCTCTAGGTACACCGACAACCAAATTGTGGTTTGAAAGTCATCACTGCACCGAATCTTTAATTTTCATTCCGAAACATCGTCAGTGTTGCTGTTGGTAGATACAATTATAGTCTTTCTATTTTCCGAAATCTAATTTTAATCAGCTCCTGAATGGAATGGGAGATGTGTTTGCTAAAAGGACCAACGTCAATGACGTTAAGAACATGTATAAATAGTCATGAGAAACACTGTGCAAACAACGAAACTAGAGATAATTATAGGATTTGATTTTGATTTCTATCCAGCGGTCGAAGACGTTCATTGCAATTGTTTTCAATTACTAGTAGCTATTCTCGGCTTACATTTTTTTGCAATTGCAAATATATGTATGTAATATACATGGGGGGGAAATCATTTATATTAAAAAATAAATTAAAAAATGCAAATATTTTATTAATTAATCCTCCTTTTCTGTTTCAGATTCTGGTCTCGCTGTATGCCTAAGAAGTCCTACGTGATGGCGTTGGTTCGACGACCTAGCGAATCCTTCTTCGACTGGAACTGGATTCAAGTTGATTCCAGCTGCAATTGTGCCATATCCCCCTTCATTCCAACCCGCGTTTAACCAGCCTGTCTTCTCCGTCGGTTTGTCTGTACAGTACTGCCCGGAATCAAACTAGCCGGGAAAGCGTGTTGTTTTGTAATGCATGGATTTTTAGTTTGATTTTGATTTTAATTCCAGTTCAATTCCAGTCAATTTTGTTGGTGGTAACCTAGTGTATTTTACGAATTGCCTTCAATTTATGTGTGTGGTAGTAGCAGTTAGATTCGACGACACGATTTGCATTTTGGAGTTCTATCTTCCATGTAATATATACGGCGATCGAACCCCGAATGTTGATAGGGATTCGAGACTATGTTAATATGCGGGTCCATCGAGATACCCCAATGAAGCCCAAATGGAGCCCAAATGGAGCCCAAATAAAGCACAAGGATTCCTTCCATGATAGCCCAGGGATACCCCAAAGAACACAAGTAAAATATTTACCAGCAAGGGGAATCGAACCAGCTCCAAGAACCCCTAAGGAAGGACAAATGTTGTGTTTTAAATAACGATCTAAATTATGTGCGTTAATGTGACCTCTGACTATTTTGCAACAGGGTTGAGTAAAATAACTATTTTCACGAAGCAGATATATAGTCAAGATCAAAAGAAAGGACACTAATCAATAATTAGGCATTTCGATTTTGGCATATTTCGATCGGTGTACTTTCTTTTGATCATGAGTATAGTTGATGTCTGAAATTGGGGGTTCTTTTTGATCTTTGAGGCATTTTTCATTGTCTTCACTGATAACTGTACTTCCTTTTGGGCATCCTTTTGCTATCCGCGGAGTTCCTTATGGTAACCCTGTCTGTTATGGTATCCCTGTCTGTGATGATATCCTTGTGATTATTTTGGAATATCCTAGGAGTTCCTTAAGGAACACGTGGTGTCACCTTAGGCAAGTGGCTTAGTTCGAAATTACCTCTGTTCACCCAGCAGAGAATGGTGTGATGACATGGAAATGTGAATGATAACCTTATAGAGCCTTTAACGGCATAAATACTCTCCATGGAGTTGAGAAGGGAAATGAGAGCAAACTGATCCATTGACCGAGGTAATGATGTAGCGCTATGAACACGCTTTCGAGCGTGGATTTTGCGCAATATAAATGTGCACATTATTATTATTATTATTATTATCATTATTATTATTACTACTACTACTACTACTACTACTACTACTACTGGAGATTATGGTATTCTTGGGATCCCTTTGGGATTCCTTGGGGCGTGGGTAACCATAGATTTACTGGTGTGTCATGTCGAGGTTTGAAGGTATGTACTGATCATGCTTATTTGATGCTGTCAAGTAACACGCTTAATACAGTCTTCTGCATGTAATCAATTTCAAAAACCAAGCAGTCGGACAAAAACATACAACTTGTATGAGCGTTAAAACTATTGTATAAAAACACTATAATAGTTCTGCCTCAACTGAAACCATGTCCTTGTATACTCGTAATATATAAGTGTGTATATCTTGTTTTCAATATTATTACTCTTTATTAAATTCGTGGATACATATCGTTATATAGTTCAGATGGGTATATCTTTCCATTTTTAATGTCATTTGTAGTTGCAGTATTTTGTAATAAAGCATTATTCTCATAAATTAGGCGTTGCGTGTAAATATCGTCCATCCTATTGGATATTTGGCAAGTAATCGTAAATGTGGGCATGCAGTGATTATGATTCGAGCAAAGAAAATCGAACAATTGTTTTGAGTTTGAGAATTCTACAAGAACGATATGACCTACACTCCACGGCTGGTACGTTATGTAGGCACCTGCAATGTTCCACCACAATATGTCATGTAATGGAATTAGAGCTGTTCGCAGTGGTTACTTTGTAATAATTTCCTTGTAGTAACCAGTCCTTGTCAATGTGGATAGATTACAACAACATTCAAGAGCCACAGACTCTTGATAATAAAAGAACCAGACAGACATTGTATTTGCGTTTTGCCCATAACAATGGTTATACGTACACTATACACATACAAAACTACAACATATATAAAGTACACATATGAGACCTTTAGTTTTCCCACGTTGAACTTCAAATTCCTAAGTATTACGTCATATAGTGTTGTTGAACAAGTGATATTATCCGCGTGCGCGTTCTAACTTACACTTAAGCGTGGGCAAGCCTATCAAATATCACGTGACCAACAAAAGTATGTGATGTAATACGCAAGAATTCTCGCGCTTGAACCTATAAAGGTCTCTATTATAAAAACAGACAAGAATCACATACTATTGATTTTTAAAGAGCCATATCCTACCAATAATACAAGTTCCAGAAACTAGTGACACTGCACTACGTTATATGTTATATTAGGAGGCATTGATCTGTTTGAGATGATGCATGTTTGTTCAACAGACATTCACCGTTAGAGCTGTGTACACGTTCTTGAAATTGGTTAATTAGTATATACTCAACAAAATTAATTACTGGCCAGGAGCCTCTGTGGACATATATCTTTAGATTTATATAATTTTAACAACGAAGAATTAATAAACGTCTACAGGCTCCAGGTACTCTTCAAGAATTAGCAAACGCATTGGAAGACGTCTGGCACCAGGTTCATTAATACAAGTTGGGTTCCAGATTTTGGTAGAAAGCTTCCCACAAAATATCTGCCGAGCTTTAATTTATTTTGTTGGATATACTACCAAGCACACGGGAAATGTTGAAACTGATTAAGCTAGTTGCTATTGAAAATATATCAGTCATATAACGGCGATATGTTTGTTATGGGATTTGAGCCTGGAGCAATATTGCATCGTGGCAACAACCACTGCTGGAATACTGCATACTTATCAAGGAAAATAAATGTACATTTACACACCATATGCTATTTTATATATATATATTCTTCGAGCATGTGTTTTTCCACATGGAGTCCAGCGCATTAGAAATACACTATTATTATTATTAATAATACAAGAACATAAAGTTAAACTGGTTGACATAGATTGGAAAACTGGCGGAAATACAACGAAATACTTCCACTGAGGATTCCGCCGTTTTCACAAGGTTTCCGTTAAACAACGGGGACATGGTCCATCCTCGGAACACAGCCACAGTGGCAGCATTCATACGCTATACATGCAGTGGTGTATATTTAAGGCAGCACCGGCCCCTACCATTTAGATGATGAGATTGAATTATAACACGGAAGCATCAGGCCAGATATTATGATTACAAAGTTCTTTTGAGTACGATTTCATGTTCAACTCAAAGTTTTGTTCACAAGTCTCCATATAAAAGTTGAGCTTGAGCGTTAAATAGAACTCAAAACGTTTCGTAATCTCGGGGCCAGAAATCCTTCTTACCGTGATTTTAAACAATATGTATTCTCATGATCAACATAGACGTACAAACAAGGCAGTTGACAAGGCATAAATAAATATAGCTTTGCATCATGAGAGGGAATTGTCATCTATAGTAATGCCGACCGTCAGTAGTACTGGATGCACGATGGCAGGACCCATTGGGTAGGGTCTATTCCCCGGATCCGGCCAGAACCGGCCCTGAGATTACAAAACTTTTAGTGTACGATTTCATGCTCTAGCTTAAATTTCACATGAGGATTTGTGAACAAAACTTCCAGTTGAGCATGAAATCGTACTCATTTAAACAACTTATTTATGTTTCGTTCTCTCGGTGGCTGGACTTGTGGTTTATTCCCGGACACGGACCCAATTCTCAGCAATCTGATTGGCTCTGAAACTGTTTTGAGTACGATTTCATACTCAACTCAATGTTTTGTTCACAAATCCCCACATAAAATTTGAGCTTGAGCATGAAATCGTACCCAAAAAGGTTCGTAATCTCGGGGCCTGGTCCTACTATCTAAGTGTATTTTATACCTCGTAACGTTGCATAACATCGGGACTAGCAAAACGAAGAGCAGATTTATTTTCTTTTTAATATATTTTTTTAAACTCAAGACAATAAACAATTATTAATTATGAACGCTTTTATCAGATCTTTTATAGGGACGAATAAGAAATAATGAACATGAAATGTCAGTCTCAGATATTGTCATTTCTGTTCTAAGACTGCATATCACCATGTTTATTCGTTGTATTTCAAGTTTCGAGTGGGTGTTGATTAAATATATTGCTATGCTAATACAGTATTATTCCCAGATTGCTCGTGTCTATATCAGACCGTCTAAATACTTAAATAAATCGAAAACAAACAAAAAAGTAATTAAATTAAATTAGATTTCACAGAAGATTTTGTAATTATTTCGAAGGTATAATTGTTTCGAGAATATTATTTTCAGTGATACGCATAAGCTTGTATTGGTCGTAAAGTACACAGAATGCAGTGACGTATCCAAATTGAATACAATCGTAATATAAAATTGTGTTATTAATCACAATTCCGTAAATATAATAATTTATGGGAAATATGGTCACTTTTCGATATATATGAAATTAAGATTTTAGTTATAAAAAATCGTATTCATTTCACTCGTAACACTAAAGTATAAGGTTTTTCGGATATTGTTGTGTCAATTAATAGTTGTAAGGAATATCAAGAATAATTGTCAGCTGATGTAACTCAGCATGTGAGCAAATGTTTGATCAATAAATAAATAAGAAGAATGAAAGATAGAAAGTTCATGAAATGATGCAATTGTACAAATATATTGCTGCACTAATTAATAATGAAATTCGCAGTTACTTTGTTAAAAATATATACCTAGAAAATAACCAGTAACATATCATCTTAAATCGTGAATATATTACAAATGAATAGTTTCAGTGAGTGCTCAGATTATTATTAGATAGGATTTTTTATTGATTTTTTATGTTAAATTCCACCACGATCGGATTGCATGGATGAAGTGCAACATTGACATTATATTTCCCGGGCGCTTCTTTCACTATAAATATTTGCAGAGATATTTTAAAGTTGGATAAACCATTTTAATTATAAAGTCATAGATATACACTTTAATGGAGAAAAATTATGCAAAATGTGCGTTTGGGTGCTCTGAATATATTTACAAGACAATATAATATTGAAAATACACGATAAGAAAACGTAGTCTTGCTCTATAGTTTTAGAATAGCGCAGATCGATCAATGAAAAAAATAGTTTATAATCTCTCATAGTTAGTTCCCTTGACTAGTTGACTCGCTCCTTACTCCACATTTGAAAATATATGCCTAACAACTTAATTTACCAGTTAATATTTCTATAATATTAAATAGGAACGTTCTTTAAATATAACAATGTTTTAGTGCAATAGGTATGGTTATTCGTTTGTAATATTACAATTAGTAAAAATATTGCGGTTATTTCGTGTAAATTAGGTTAAATAATTGTATATGTACACATAATATGCGATTCGTCTTTGTATAGGTAGTTTACCTGTTTATTACACTTCATTGATCAAATTTACAACATTGTCCTTGATAATACTCTGCGCTTTAAACCAATGTTGATGAATCCACGGCGCTGTAAATCGCATGTAAAACAGAATATGATATATTTCTTAGGATTGTTCAAGCATACACTCCATAGCTGGTGAGTTGACACTGTCTATAGCGAATACATCCGGGAGTATACCAAGTTACAAACATTCGGCTGCTATTTTTCATTGCCCTTGTATCTTGAAGTTGTATTTGTGTTTTATCTATGCAATTAAAATTGAACTTGTGAAGCGAGATTCGATCATAACCTGAAAACACAGCACTTAAATTATGTCCAAAAATGTGTAGATATCTTTATCATGTTTATGTTACCAATAAACTAAATGTGTACAACATGATATAAATCAAGTAACATTCCTGTTGGCCATGTTTATGGCCGGGTGGTGATATGATAATTTTCACTACCCGACCATAAACAGGGCCAACATTCCTGAAGCTGAGGAACGAGAACTGAGAAGTTGTCTATTTATTTTTACTATATTTATAATAGTAAAAATAAATAGACAACTTCTCAGTTAACTATAAATAAAACATTGTCAAAATATGTGTACTACATGTACATTTATTTATTATTTATATGAATCTGGTAATTTTAAAACATTTTTGTAGACATAGTTTCTTAATCCAGTGGGTCAATAAGCACGGTTTGTGCAACATGTGCGTTACTGGATTCCAAATTCAATAACTGTAAGTGGCTGTAGATCTAGCTAAATGTCACACATCCCACCTTTTAACTTTCAGTTTGACAGCCGCAAATTTCTGATATAAGAAATTCCATGAATAGCAGCTGTCTAGACTCTGGATTCTCTACATGTAATTCCAATATGATTATTAACTCTTTTTAGGTTATGGAAAAGATGATGACTGTCCATTCATATTTATTTAGTAGTAGTTGCTTGGTTAAATGGGTTTAATGCAGGAATCCTGTGTATTTGATGTGTTAATTGGACAAAATACTACTTCCTAAACCTCTGTTGCATCACATCAGGTAACACAAGATTTGCAAATCATAAATCAAAGTTCATAAATGATCTAAACACCACCGACAGCGTTTTTTTTTTATCAACTTTATATTGTTTATAAATAAAAGTGTAGCCAGTCTAAATTTAGAACACGCATTCCGCGGCATGTCTGATACATAATTGAGCATTGCTTATCACGTGGGTATATTTTTACCACAATATTGTAAAGAAACAGTCCGCTTTTGATTAGTTTTTGTGATCTAAATGCGTACATGCAGCTGACACGTCACAAAGTTGAAATTTGATGAGATTATATTGATTGTTTTTTTTTATCTCCATAATCCCTGACTCTTAATAATATTTTATGACTCACAAAAATATTTGGTGAGAGTCACAATGACTCATATTTTTAGGTCTATGGAAAACCCTGCTTTAGCATGATAAGCAAAGCATTATCAGTGTCTCTACCTGGACATAAATATCACCAATGCTAATGTACTGTAGTGTCACTACTACACTAATGTACTGTAGTGTCACTACTACACTAATGTACTGTAGTGTCACTACTAACTACACTAATGTACTGTAGTATCACTACTACACTAATGTGCGCTAAGTGGTTATATAAGTCTCTTATGCAACTTGTGAATATTCAAAATTACTATCATGAATTGATAATGATTCTACCCGGACATGAACCCAACCAAGGATAACAATATTAGATGACATGGATGAAAAGTTTCATTTTTGCAACATGAAAGCATTTCTAACTGAATCAAAGTGAATTTGCATTTTACAGTAGTAAACCTAATTTTAATTGGAATAATATTGTTACTCAATTGTTAATGATTAATGATGGTTTACCTGTTTACTAGTATATGATTTGTTCCATAACCATTAATATTATGATTTTCTAAAGACTCGTACACTGTCAGTGGACATGATAGGAACAATTCAGGTTGGCGGATCCATAAACCATGGAATCAAATAACTATGGCCTTATCTTGTCCGATGATCACTACAAGAGTGCTATTTTGAAAATCCAATATATACCCGAAACACAGCTATTATTTGTAATGGCCTTGATATTCATCAATATGGTATAGATGCTGATATTGTTGATGTATGTCTACAGAGCTGTCTGATGCGTCAATCTTACAAGCGGCACTATGCTGGAAGGGCTAGCGGCCTGGGTGTTGAACACCTATGTCGGAGAGTATGTGGAGAATCTCAACACAGATCAGCTGTCTATTGCTCTCCTACAAGGTGAAGATAAATTCTTATTCTAAGTTTCCATGTAACTTTTCATTTCTTATTCTAATTTGTGTTGATTGATAATGTTTCAATCAATGGTCCACATCAAAATGTACAGTTTGTATATATGTACTTACCTACTACACTGACAAGATATCATTGCTAGGCTTTTTCTACTAGTTTGTTTATCATCACATATTGGTGAAATATTCCCGCTGTGATGTAAAACAACTCACTCACTCACTAGTTTTGAATATTTATGATTTATCATTGCTCTAACTTTTAACTGGTATTTTATCATTATCGTATATAGATTTTTCTAGTGTTTTATCCATTTGAAAATTACATTTTTAGTTTGAAACATTATATAACAGCCATAAAAGCAGATCATTGATGACGAATATTTAATGTTTATTCAATATGTCAAAAGCTTGAAAAATATTGGATACTAGTATTTGCAGTTGGTATTATTATTTAATGGTATTGACTGTTATTTGTCTAGGTATTATTATTTAATGGTATTGACTGTTATTTGTCTTGGTATTATTATTTAATGGTATTGACTGTTATTTGTCTTGATTTAATGGTATTGACTGTTATTTGTCTTGATTTAATGGTATTGACTGTTATTTGTCTTGGTATTATTATTTAATGCTATTGACTGTTATTTGTCTTGGTATTATTATTTAATAGTAATGACTGTTATTTGTCTTGGTAATTTTTTCAGGAGCTGTAGAACTTGAGAATTTGCCATTGAAGAAAGATGCCTTGAAAAACCTTGATCTTCCAATAGAAGTTAAATCTGGTATGTATATAGTATCCTGTTATAGTTTGACCATAGTAGTATGTCAGTACCATGAGTAATGTACTGGTATTGACATACTAAATGTATTGTAATTTTCTTTTAGCTTTATCCCAGTTCATTTATGTCACCTCCATTGACACTATTAAATGTACATTGTTTATCATGAACTAGAAGAACTTGTTAATAAATAACTAAATGAATGAATGATTTATTAATACATAAATAATAATCAAGTTATATTGATAAATAAATAAATACATGTTAAATTGGATACCATGAACTAACTAGTTAATAAATAAAAACATACTCAATAAATACAAAAACAAATAAATAAATGAATATAAATTTATATAAAATAAATAAATAAAATAACTTATTAAATTACCAAATAATATAAATATATGTAAAAAATAAATAATAAGTAAATTAATTTATTTTATTCAATATATACGTGGTGGATATCTACTATGTAATAATGATTTGATAATCAACAGTGTTGATTACATATTTTTTGTGTTTCTCGAAGCTGATTGGTTGAAACCAGCATTTTCACCATAGTTCCCATGCGCAAATGCTTCAACAGATCTATTACATTAATGCAACATCATTGTGTGATGCAGTATTTCTTATAAATGCAAAAATATATGTTGTATTTTTATTTGTTAATAATTTACTTCTATTAGTCCTAAATTCAAGTGGGTTTTCATTCAAACTAATTCATGATAATCATAATGCACATTTACATTCGTCTTCAGTGTTCTGTTTCCTGTTGTTAGTAAGCAAACCTTGCTACCTGAATATGGCCACATTTCGCTGGTTAAAGTCGACGATAGCTTAGTGAACATCAATGGAGACTTAATTGAACATGTACAGATAGCTACAACATGTTCATTGTGAAAACAAGCTTGGGTGAAATGTACATGTTTTCCCTGACTTTGTTTCGGCTCAACGGTATGTCGTCACTATTGCCAACATCTCAATGCAGCTATGTAATATGACCAGACCCGTCTTTGTACCCATCATGGACACTGTGATGCAGCACAGTCTGCAAAACGATTAGTAATCCAATATATACTAAACAAAATTAATTAAGGGCCAGTAGCCTTTTTGGATGCATAAATGTAACTTTACATATTATAACTTTAACAACAAGTTATTGACAAACATCTACAGACTACAGGTACTATTCAAGAAGTAGTTGTACATGTATTGTAACTTTAACAACAAGGTATTGACAAACATCTACAGACTACAGGTACTTTTCAAGAAGTAGTTGTACATGTATAAGAAGAAGAATGGCACCAGGTTGTTCAAGCCGAGTTCCATAATTTGGTAGAAAGCTTCCCAACAAAATATCTGCTGACCCTTAATTTATTTGGTTGAGTATAGCTAATTGTGAATCTGACAGCATCAGCTGCTGGCTGATATTGATAATGTATGAACAAACAAGTTAGTGCCACAGCTGGAGAATGTTGGTGGTATATTTCATTATAATAGATATTTGTATTGTCAGTTAATGTCAGTTAAATGGGGTCCTATCTTTTGTCGATGTGTCCTTAATTAACTCATGAGCTCCCACCAGTATATATTTATTGTTTTTCACTATCATAGTATCAATTAGTAAATGTGAAATTATATTTGGGCATCGTAATGGTTATATTTGAGTTGGAATGGAGGACAGCACTCTTTTCAATTTTTCACTATTACTTAAGGGGCTTCTTTTTGTAATATTGATTGTTTTGTAATATTGTGTTTCGAGTGACCAGAGGTGTGAAGAAATATTAATCTAGTAATATATACATGATATCATGTATCCATATTATATTATATTGACTACTATTTCAAAAATACATCCTATGACTCTATATGAGTTAAATCTCACCTAGTATTGTATAAACACAGGCATAAAGATGTATTGTTACATTGTTAGAAACATTAAATCTGTAATTTTCTTTCTTTTAAAAGTTGGTTACGCTTTTCATTTAAACATGTATGGGTGAAAGATTCTTGCTGTAACAAACAATAATTATTTGTTACCATTATTTTTTAAACTATTCAAAAATGTTATGCTTGTATTACAAGAATATTTCACTTTAGTATTCTGATAAATCAAGTATAGATTTAAGTCATTTCAACTATAATTCATGACTTATTTCTGTCATTTTTTTACGTGAGGAAACTCAAGAAATGTGTATGTTTCAGATGAGATGTTGTATAGCATGATTCTAAATGGCTGAAGAGAGTGGTATCTAATAGTGTTATTCAATTAAAAAGAACTGTATTGAATGTGATGGATATTATTCCACAGGGTTCATTGGAAAGATCACATTACAAATCCCACTGAGTCGATTGAGAAGTGAACCGTGGGTGATTTCCATAGAGAGACTGTACTTAGTGGCTGGCCCACTGTCGGATATTAAGGTAGGTGGTGTGGTGGATTATTGGAATATTTAAACCTCGACAGAATCTTTAAATGTGTTCTATGTTAAATTGTTTATAATTATAATTAATCTGATAATTATAAGCCAAGCGAAAATTTTGGAGATTAAGTAGAAAATTATGGAAACGGCAGATGTTTTCCCTGCTGGTCTGAACACTTATTGGAACATTTCAACCTCAACGAAATCTATGTTAAATTGTTTATTGTTATTATTTAAGTTTGATGATCATTATAAGCCAAGCTAATAGTTTACAGATCCACTGACCCGTTTTTTTTGCACTATGGAAAATACAAATAATTATTTTAAATATATTGCGCTGACAATGTACTAGCATTTAGAAAATAATAATAATAAATGGTGATGGAACAAGTCATATAAAGCTATAACTACTATTGGACAAATACAATCTGGCAAGCACTTGTTATTAAGAAGTGGAAGCCAATTTGATTGCTTACTGGTAAATATGCATAACAAAATTCTCATTTATAACTAGCAGTACTTTGAAAATACATGTAAGTGTGCATTTAAACCTGAATATTTTATATGTATTGGTATTAATGGCCATTATTTATAATTATTTTGATAAATTATGTTTATTTTCTGTCAGCTGACCATTAATAATCTCCAATTATTATTTTTATATTGCACCCAACCGACTGGCCAAATTATCAAATTATATTTATTTTTATTTTCGAACGCCCAGACCAAAATTAACATATACAAATCTGTAAACCAGGGAATCAAATACATGTAACTATGGCCAAATTAAAAAAAAGAATATTTAAAAAAATTAATAAACAGGTATGTCAAGAAATAAGAGTCTGAATAGTATGAATTCTCTTCAGTTTGACCATGACAAGGAACAAGAAACGGAGAGTGGCGCCAAGAGAGCCATGCTGGATGCTTTGGAGGCTAAGTGGCAGGTAAATGTTATTGGATATCGGTCGTATTAATACAATTCAAACAAAAATTGAGATTTTGAAAAGATCTTCAAGTTTATATCAACCCATTGGAGACTATTTTTGTTACTTTTATTTAATTATTATTATTGTTATAATGTGGGTGACTGCATTTCAGGTTCACAGACAGGGACGTCAGGCAGATTACCCATCATCCTCCTGGTTCTCGTATGGTACCTCCATGGCCGCTAATATCCTGGAAAACATCCAGGTAATTTTTTAATCTCCCAACAACTGCAACATTCAGTGCTACAGATTTTGCGAGTTTCCTCCTGCCTTAAAATGACAAGCTGTGATGTAAGTGAAATAATCTTGAAAGCGGCACTAAACCCCAATTTAAAAAAAGTGATCTCTTTGTTTGGGAACTTTCTTAACCTCCTCTTTTAATATTCTGGAGAGAAAGATAAAATAGATTTTGGTCATATTTCATTATTAGACTGGTTGATGTAACATGGGGGGGTAGGGGGGTAGGAGTTTTTATACACAATTAATCTATTACTACTCTATTACTCTACACAGTTTTGTAACAGATTTGCTATTATCTTGAAAGTGGCTATAAACCCCAATTTAAAAACAAACAAAAAACATTTTAAAAAGTGCTAAAAGTCAAAGCAGCTGTTAATCCACCAAAAAATGACTTTCTAATTCACATAAAACTTTATGGAAGATTTTGAAAATGATAATGATTTTTTTTAAGGGTAGTAAAAGACACATGTTCAAGTGCTGAAGCAACTGGTTTTCCTAGCATAAATAGATTTCCTTGTTCTCATTCCCAAAGTATTGTAATGTTGTTTTCATTTCATGATGATTCATGGATTTTCTGTATTTTCAATGGTGATTCATTGTGCAATGTGTCCTCCTCAGCTCCATGTGAAGGATGTCCACATCCGTTACGAAGACGAACACCTCAGCCCTGTTTGTCCCTTCGCCTGTGGCATCATGATCAAGAACCTCAGTGCCCAAAGCACAGATAGCGGCTGGGTGAGTACCTTTAAAACCTACTAATGGCCATCAGAGGAAAGGGAAGTATACCTTTAAACCCTACTATTTGAATAATGATCAAATACCAATTTTCCTTTCTCACATTTTTGGTCTGTGAGACTAAACATTTTTTTCTGGGATCTAATCCCTTCTTTTATAGGTGAAGATATCCAATGGCTTTGATTGAAACGGTCAAATTCATTTCCAAAATACATCACTTTTAGCATGGATCATTTCAGACTTGATAGCTGATTTTTCAAACATTATCGTCACATTTTAATGAACAATTCTCACTGCGACGTAAAACAATAATTCACTCACTCTGACATGATCGTAAAATGATCGGTAATATTCTTATTTTTCTCATTATCTTTCAGTTGTCCAAGTTTGTCAGTCGTACAGACAGCAATATGATGTTCAAGCTAGCAGACCTAGGAGACTTCTCTGTGTACTGTGACATGCACGCCACCATGCTAGGAAGTCTGTCTATGACTGAGCTCGCTGTATGTGAATTTGTATTTCTAAACTTATTCTCATGAATTGTCATAGTTCTTAATGTATTCTTGTTTTGACAATCAGCTTGCTGTATGTAAATTTCAATTTCTAAACTTATTCTTATAAAAATATTATAATTCATTGTGCATGTATTTTTGAAAATCAGCACGATGTATTTATAAATTTCCATTTCTAAGCATATTTTCATGGAAGATCACAATTCATAATGAATGCTTAATTGACATATAATCAAATTTGTATTTCAATATTCACAAGTCATCATTTTACAATCAACTCACAGTATGTAAATTTGTATTTCAAAGATCACAATTTCATAAGGAGCGCACGTGTTTGACAATCAAGCCACTGTATGAAGGTTTACTGCAACACTTACTGTTACATGTGTTGCAGGTTTCCTACTCTTTGACTGACAAGCCGTAATAATAATATATGCATTTTTAAATCATGCAGGGTAGGTGGTATTGCAATGGTAGAACATTAGATCGAAGCCACAGGTTTCATGTTCAAATCCCGCCCCAGGAGCCCAGCATCAATGTTTGCGAAATTTACATTTCTGAAGCGATATTTATATTGAATGCACTGTTTGTAGAGTTGCAAAGCAGTTATCATCCTTGGTCTGTCAGTACCAGCTGGTGCTCACAGGTTTAGTGCAACATTCAGAGCTTTTGTTGTTGCAGGTTTCCTCCTACCCTAAACTGATAAGCTGTGGTATGTGTAATAATCTTGAAACAAAAAAATATATGAATCGTGCCATCCACCGTTTATTAGTGCTCTGTGTTGTTGAATGTTTACTGCAGGGTTACATGGGGGAAACAATCTTCAAAGCAGTTCTCAACCCTAATTCAAACCAAAAAATAAAGGTTATATAAACAAGGGAAATACATTTTTGCATCAATTTTCGTTTTGACAGGACGCGTTCCAACGCGACATGTACGTCTCCACCGCTGATGGCAACTTCCACGATCACGAGTACATCCTGCGCCCAGTCAGCGCCCAGGCTAGGATCAAACGCCGGACCACCACCCTGCCACTGCGGTTAGCGACCACTCCACGGATCAGCGTCAGCATCGGCCTGGACAACATCGCATTCCAGCTGAGCACAGAGCAGTACCAGAGTCTCCTGCTGTGGCAGAGCGAGTTCGAGAGGCACGGGCTGAGGAGACAGAACAGGAAGTTCCGGCCGCCGGATCTGGTGAAGAGGAGGTGAGAGATGCAAATGCTCTGGTTGGGTGGGGCTGGATGGGTGGGTAGGAAGGTGGTGGGTGGGTGGGCAGTTACAGCTTGTTGCCAGATCTTGTCAAGAAGAGTTGAGGGGGGGGGGGAGGGGGGGGGGTGAAGCTACTTTGTACGGGTGGTTGTAGCCTGTTGTAGATTGGTGACAGGTGACATCAAGAGGAGGTGAGAGATGCAGAAACTCTGGTTGGGTGGGTGGTGGGTGTTTACAGTTTGTTGCCAGATGTCGTCAAGAAGAGGTGAGAGGTTGCAGATATTCTACCTGGATGTTGGTGATTGGTTGGTTTACAGCTTGTTGTCAGATTTTGTTGGGAGGGGGTCAGAGGTGCAAATACTCATGGTGGGGTGTGTGTTGCCTCATTTTGACATCACATACTTACTTTCATCTGATTTCATTGAACAATTCCATTGGCTGCTTGTTGACCTGGCCCCACAATTACGAAATAATTTGAGAACAATTTCATGCTGAAGCTGAGCATGAAATTGTATGCAAAAGATTGCATTTCACAACAGGGTTGTACCCATAGTCCGGATGTAAGTCAAGATATACGTCATTTCTTTTATAGAAAAAGCATGGCGTATGGACTGATTTAGGCCAGGACTACAAAATCACCCAGGGTATTGTATCACGAAGCTCTCATATCTAATACAAGACCATAAGCACTCTGGTAGCAATCTCTAATACATAGCCACTGAGAACTTATGACAGTGCTATGGTCTCATAGTGGATACGAGAGCTTCAAGAAACAATACCCTGGTGATTACTATGGCATCCACAAACTTTCAAGCAGATTCAGACTATTCACAGTCCATAAATTTCACCTGATGCAATAAAAATAATTGTACACAATATTTCTATTAGACCATAATTACAAGACAAGTTGTACTGTGAGATAATAAGAATTTTTTTTTTTTATAAATTAATTCAAAGAATATTATACTGAAACATCATTGGTTTTACTTTCAGTCCAAAGGACTGGTGGAAGTTTGCTATCATCTGTCACTTGAGTAAGATTCAGGACCGAAACAGATGCCGCACCAAAACCTTCATGTTAGAGAGAGTCAGGAAAGTCAACTCATACACCAAAGCATACACCGCTGACCTCACAGAGGACTACCCAGCACCCTCAGTCAAGGTCAGTGTCCAGGCCCCTGCCCCACAGAACGATCATAGCGCTACGAGATTATGGATACATATACATGTATAGGAGGGCGGGTGGTAGTGCAGTGGTAGAACAGTTGGACTTCGGAGCCAAAAGTTCCAGATTCAAATCCCGCCCCGGGGGCCCGGCATCAATGTTCGCGAAAGTTACCTTTCTGACGCATCAATGTTCGTGAAAGTTACCTTTCTGACGCGATATTGATAGGATGTGATGTCTGTAGAGTGGCAATGCAGTTA
>JAUTBT010006189.1:0-26360 GCA_032361225.1 Lepetodrilus schrolli
AGACCAAGGATGATAACTGCATTGCCACTCTACAGACATCGCATACTATCAATATCGCGTCAGAAAGGTAACTTTCGCGAACATTGATGCCGGGCTGTCACTTCAGTATCTTCACATCAGTACTAGTACTCTCAGAAAAGTATTGCCGCCTCAGTACTGGCACTCCAAGGCAAGTCTAGTCACCTCAGTACTGGCACAAACACAGCCACATCAGTACTAGTACTCTCGGACAAGTACTCCCACCTCAATACTAGCACTCTTAGATAAGTACTCCCACTCCAGTACCAGTTGTACTGCTGGACTGTTGCAAGAACATCTTGTTAATTACAGACGCAAAGTTTAAGGTTGAAGGCAGGGTAATTAGAAAATCTTGGTCCAATAAGGGCCAGCAGTAGGAGGGTGTTTTCAAAAAATGAATGGCTTGAGGGAGCAATATCTGATCCTCCAAGAGATGTAAATTGGAAGACTCAGTGGCCTGTGGAGATGCAGTCTAATGAGGGATGCTAAAGTACACCATGATAAAAGGTGGAAATGTCAGGGTGTGAGGTGTTATTGTCAGTATAGTTTAGTGCCCCGGTAATTACAGCTCATATACCATGGGCAAGTAAAATGAT
Source organism: Lepetodrilus schrolli (assembly GCA_032361225.1). Taxonomy (NCBI): domain Eukaryota; kingdom Metazoa; phylum Mollusca; class Gastropoda; order Lepetellida; family Lepetodrilidae; genus Lepetodrilus; species Lepetodrilus schrolli. The sequence continues at coordinate 615 of JAUTBT010006189.1, forward strand.
GTGTTCTACCAGTGGATGGAATATAGAGAAATATTTCCTCTCCTTCATCAACTCCCACTCCCACTTGATGCTCTTCAGTGATATTCTGTGGATATGTTTTAATAGAGACCACACCGTTAACGTGACATTTTAATGTTAATGTAGACCAAGTTGACGTTAACTGTAACGGCAGCATTTTCAATATACATACAAATAGGATATATCTCCAGTGTTGTTATCACAATAAAAGAAAACTACATATAGTGCCAGTTGGAATCAAGATGTTAAAAACAACCTAGAAACATCAGTATAAAATGAGTTCCTATCCAGGAGCAGATCCCTAACTATTGTACGAGTTAATGACAACCTAACTATGGCTTTAGTCAGTCAATGCTCCCAAGAGACAAGTTCACATGCCAACAGAATTCCTTAAAAACAGTAAGTTTGGCAAATTCTCTGCAGAAAGTTATTGGAGATGGTCTTGGAACAGAAACATTAAGGACATCTAGATGATGGCCACAGATGACACGATTCCGTGGCGTGGTGGATGGATCGATCTAGAGAGGAACAAACTCCCATCAGAGCCATATATAACCATGTATAGCCACACTGATTGCACTGCCAATGATTGATGAGTATTTCCTGCTTTATTGTGTTTTCTTGTAGTACCTATCTGAAGACTGCACTGGGAGGTGTACGAGTAACAAGAAAGTCCAGTATCCCTCACATGAATACAAAACAGTTGATATCATAGGTCTGTCAGAGTAAAATGCAATTCCATACATAAAAATCAATATCAAATAAGTCTATCAATGAAGAAACTTGAAAGTACATGTATCTGAGTAATAATGTTCAGAGGCTTGAGCAGTTAAACCCAGAAAAACTAATGACAAACTAGTTTCTTGTTGTATGGGCTTGACAATAAGTGCAGAATTGCATGTCATGTTTTATATGAGTGTACCGATAGGTCAGACAACCACAATACCCTTCTTTTTAGAGTAGTGTATGCTTAATTATTTACATGAACATTTGCCTTATCTGTGAACAGGTTATATAATCAAAATTACCTGTCATAACAATTTACAGAGATAAAGGTTACATTTGCAAACAATGCAGAGCAATAAGGACATTATTTCCTTTGCACTAGGCATATAGTTGGAGTGTTTATTTTATTGTTTTAAACCTAGATCCATTTTGATTTTATCTTTTTCATGGAAGCCCATAAACATTTCTATTTTCACTAACTGTCTCAGCTAGAGGCTGAACATATGTTTTCACTCCTAGGTCCATGAGAAACAACTTCCTCTTTCATGTCAGTCCACTAATCAATTTTACAGAAGCAGCTTTACTTCAAGCATGTCTTCTTCAAAAGACAGCTAGCATGCCAGTACTATTTTCCTAAAAGCTTATGTCCATCACACTGAGGAGTAACTGTGCTGAACTCTAGAGTCTGCAATGAAGACATGTGTAGTCCACAAAGTGACCGGTGTGTGTCATAGTCGCCATGATTAGTTGTTTGGGGAGTTACATCTGAATAAATACATTGCTAACATCAAAGTCCATTACAGAACACTTGGGTCTGGCCTTCAGCAACAGTTAGGTTGGAAATAAATCAAACTGGAGGACTATCTAAATGAAGTCAGTCAAAGCTTTGACTGTTGGAAGTTGGGTGCCAAACAAATTCAGGATATTTGAATTAATGAATGACTAGTACCAGATACTATTAGTGCTGGTGGTCCAATTGTCCTGAAGAGGTTCTAAAACATTGATATTAAAAACTATTATCATGAAAACTTAGACTTAGACTTCATAGATTAAATGGTGAAATTATATGTGGTATTGGAATTTAAATATCACACTCACCAATTAATTTCACAGACCTTCTAGCTATAGGAATGTAAAGGTCCACTGTTTTCAATTTAACACGTTCTTAGTTATTCCTTAACTTTGGAGCTTTTCTTTTCTCTCCTTGACGAATGACAAAGCTTCTGCAATTAAGGTATCTATCCCTCTTATACCACAACTGTCCCTCCTCTTGGTAATAAATAAGTATAGCTAATATTTATACATATTACTTCCTGAGTTCGTGGGCATGGCATCAACTGATCTCATTTCAATATCATTCCTCCTCACTCGCAATTGCCAGTGGTAACCAGGAAGCGACATCACTATGGAAGCATCAACAGCTGTTATGAAGTTCCTAAATTGCAAAGGATTACTTCCCAGGCATGTAATTGGACAAAATCTGCACTTTTTTTAATGCAGTTCCTGTTGAGCTGCAATCGTGGGTTACCTGAAAGGACACTTCCTCATTACATGAGATTGATAGAATAGATATAATTGTTCAATCTGCAATATTGATTAGTAGTGTGTTTCACCATCACGGCCACTATGGTTGACCTTGTCTGTATTACCGGCTGATCAATACAGAAACAGTCCTGTCACACAGGTACACCACCACGATGGATAAAGAGGTCAAGAGCCTTCTCTAATGGTCTGGCCTTGTCAGCACCAATGTCTCCATCAGGTAATTCTTCATGAATATCCAAATGCAAACCATCATGATAGTTTGCATCTACAAGCATTCTCCCAGACAAAACTATTCTTTTGTTTATAAAGATCTACTCATCCTAAGCACTCGCAGGGTTTCACTAATGCATGTATCACCATCGAGAAAGATCCCATCTTTCCTGGTGTATGTCACTTTCCATTACTGTCAAAGACTTAACACCAAACTAGCTGGGGCACTCAAAGCCTTGACCCAAAATTGGACTGGTAGTCTGGCTGTTATTATCAATAATTCCAGCCAGCTCAGGAAAAATCAAACAATGTGTCAGACTAATTCGGACCATACCCAAACAATAGGATGTGGCAGCCACAGTACACAGCAGCCAAAATAATACTGTGCCAGATTTGTGAGGTGGCAACAACACATTGTATGGGTTCTCCACAATGAGGCATTTTGTGATGGCTGCCTCTACTGTGGAGACCCGCTTAGCCTTCAACACAGATGTACACAATACTGACAACACATATGTACTCAATACTGACAATACAAATGTACAAAATACTGAAAACACATATCACATAAAGCATAATGACAATAAAAAAACATGTTGAGAATTTGAGGTAACAAAGATTAATAAACCCAAAAATATAACATAAAAAAAATATAAAAGTTAACTTGTGAAAAGTAGTCTTCAAAATTGTATACCGTCTTTCATCGATTCACTTGAATTCAATCGTTATTGGTGCAAATACACAAAGCCCTTACCTCCTGATTATCCATATTCAAATATGTAATGACGTAACAAATTGGCTAAAGTAGTATGATAACATAATCAATCTCTTCTTGTGATCGCATCCGGACACTTACATGACCAGTGAGAAGACATGGAGTTATTATGGCCATTTCTTAACAAATTAACATTCCTGGCTCCTGTGCCCACCATGTGATGTATTACCACTGATACGGTTAACCTCACTGATGTAACCGTCATTATCTGAAGACGTCATCAGTGTCACAGCCTATCAATACTGTATACTGAGCTACACCTCACTGTCCTGGCATCCCAGACTTCCGGTCATGCATAAGGATACATCAATTCAGCCCGTCTTGCACAACATAACTCGGACTGCCAGCTTTGGGTGCTCGTCAATCAATACAGACAAAACGAACACTGAATAAATATTTCTTTTCTTACAAATACCACCAGATGATTTTCAACTTGAATTAAAAGTTTAACAGACATGATTTTCCTGCCGCCTCGATAAATGGTGCCGACAGGACAATTATAACTTTGGTGGGTTTTTTTGCAATGAATGATTTGAAAAGATTAGATATAAAGGATGTTTGAACATGTTGAAGTCAGCTATTGTTGAAACCAACTGGTGTCAAATTATTTTTGGGATTGATCTACGATTCTTCTAAAAGACAGTCCCTTCTATAAATCTGCCAAGTAAGATATTAGGTGTACCGGAATTAATTTATAAGTCTAGGCACACAAGATGATGTCTCACAAACTAGTGTCCTTAACCTTATTCCCTGGCACTTCACCTGCCATGAACATTACAAGATAATTATTATAAATCCATTCTTCACATCTACAGTACATGAACACCGGTGCATTGTCATGCAGCCAAACTCCTGATCAAGCCATTAAAACTTATACCTTCAAAACAGATGTAATCGCATACAAAACTGGCAAATGTCCATTTCTGTCTGAATTTCAACTTGAAGAGCATTAATTTATATGCATTTGATGTCAAAATTGAGAAGTGTGTGTGAGATTAACAGCTCCTATAAGAGATCTGGTGATGGCATCACAGTCTGAGGTTAGGAGATCGCACTCTGGGGGTCTGGAGATCAAACCCATGGGGTTAGTAGATCACACATTGGTGATCAAGATCATACCAGAACTCAATCAACCGATGATCATCAAACAAACAGTTCAGACTTGGCCCAGTTAGCAGAGGCATGTTAATTACACGCTAGTAACCTGGTTCACAAGTGTACAGCATCAGTCTCACTCTCCATGGCTACATTGTGATAACTAGATAGGGTACCAACACAGGGTGCAATCTTGACACCATCTGTTTTTTGGTGTTAACTGAATAGTGATCCATTACAATTCTCCAATAAGATCTATCTTCAGTGTTCAATTATTTCAAGTCAAACAGCTACTGAAGTGACATTGACGTTGACTGAAAGTTGAACCAAGTTCAAGACATTAAAGAGACATCACTACCGTTATATAGTGTGGTCTACTAGCAGCAGACTGTAATAAGAATCATGAATGAGGTTAATTACATCATTTACTTGCACTATTAATACAAGCTGCTGCCACAGGGCCAGGTGGTACTATGAACTACTGTCCACTGACCAAATCAGAATCGTAGAACAACCAAAATTACTTTATAGAGAATCAATGAATTCAATGGTGCTGTGCATGTTTTTACTGTAGCTGTGTGTAATTGTACTACTGTCATATTCAATCTAAAATAGCACTTTCATTTTGCAATTTTAACATTCTCCCACACAGATTATTAACAGCATTGGATTCCTCCCCAGCTGCCTGCAGTTCATAGAAGGTTAAAGTGATGCTGCAAGAATATACTTATTTTTTCATTTGGAAATTGGAGAACTATGAGTCATCATTAAAGACTTAATTAAACTAAGGAAACAGGAAATCATTAAAACATGCTTGTGAATGGCCTACATTGTAACCCATGTGAATTTCAAATCTAAATGAATAAAATGATAGAAATATTGTAAACCTGAATTCTGTGGATAATGAAATAGATCAACTAAAATGTATTTTACTATAAATTTGGCAAGTCTCAGATATTAAACTCTCTACACCAAAAGCTGTTAAGCTAATGGCTGCCAGATACTTGCTACAACATACGGCCTAACACTGAAAGCATGCAGTGCCATTGGAGAGGGTCACATGTCAAAATATGCATGTACATATATAATGAAAATGAAAGTATCAACAAATCTTAAATGGATCCGACTACTCACCTCTCTACAGTGTAAGTAAATCCAACAATGAATTCCCTCAAGTATGCTCCAATATAAAAGCATGGACAAAATAAATGATCAAATGTTGCTAAAAGAAGAATAAGCAGCCTGCATTGGAACTCTTGTGCTGCCCGCAACAAAGACAGGGATGTTGATGGAGTTGTCTCCCTTTGGCCTGCCCTGCTGGTATGAGATCACAATATGCCCAATGCACCAGCTGGGAATGAGATTGTGGAAAGATGTGTGCAGACTGAGTCATCTCTGGCCCTTCAACATCTGATCCCATCTCCTGGGTCTGGCACAAACACGGCACTGAGAGGCACAAGGGTCCCCATGCAGTAATTTGTCGGAATTACCTCTTTTTTTTCCCGGTTTCGTTAATTGTGACAATATTCCTGTGTATTCTTTATTGTGGTATGTAATAAAGATGTTATGTTTTACCCTTGAACTAAGGAATGGCATCAACAAAGACAGCGATAAACATCAACATTATCTTTTAGCAGTTCAAGTCTGCATTAATTATAGATACAAATGATACAGGAATAAAATGCCACTTTTCATTATCATGGGGAAATATAGACTTTATATTTGTTCAATACACATATACAACATCTTGAATATAAACAAAATTAGGTAATATTCAAATTTTTTGTTTGTTTGGTTTTGTTTGATTTGGGGTTTAAAGTCACTTTCAAGATTATTTCACTCACATCATGGCTTGCATTCATATGTACTGCTTGTCCACCAGTTTTTATAGTGCTAGCTTACTTGGAATATCATGCTGCAGATAGAACATGGATACCCCACTCAGACACAGTATACTGATTCCGAGCTGACCAGTCCTTGCTTTACTCCTTTAATGCCGAGTGCCAAGCAGGGGAACAACAAATACCATCCTTTAACGCCTTTTTGGTACGACGCAACCGAGGATTGAACCTATGACCTTCAACACTCTTCCAAAATTGATAATATAGCCAATTTCATAAGGTATCACACTCTAGGCAATGACTCTGGACATTTCGTGACCAGGCGATGTTTCAAGAAATGATGTCACGATGTACCTTACACAAAACGTCACAATGTGCCTTACACAAAAAGCACAACATTGATTGGTTGACACGCTGACACAGTAATGGTATGTGAAGCCCTGCCAGCCTATATTGTTCTGGTGCAGTAGCAAAGTCCACACACTGTCACCGATTGTCATGTCATGCCCACACATTCTACGAGAACACCACTGGAGAACACCACTCAGAGAGTTCATTGTGAACACTTCGCAGAGCTTTTAGGAAGCGAAGGATTTCAAATGAAATTGATAAGTAATAAATCAGCTTCAACTACCATACTCGTCCATGTGCTATAGCAGTTCTTATATCTGTATTGTATCTGTAGTGAGTCAAGTTTCACCCATATACAAGCAATTTAAAATATCTGTTTAACATCCTCTCCCAATTACATTGCCATCATCTCTAGAGTTCCGTAACATTGCCGTCATTCATCTGGATGACCCCCAATTTGCAGCTTGCAATCGACAAACAAATTTAAACACAATTCTCTACAGATTTCCAGCAAATAAAAGCCTACTGGCTACCATGGCAACAATTTAAGTTTCTTTAAGTTCAATATTTTATCAGAGCATTCCAAAGATCAATATAAATTTAGTACTGTAAAGTGCTTTGCAGACAGTACACTAAACCATTAGAGAAAAAAGTGATATTTCACTGCCTGAATACCATAATTAATCGAACAGAGAAAATAATTAAATTTGTTGCTGTTCAAATTATTAGAAAAGTACGAAAATTGAAAAGAATCGGTATTCGTATAATTAGTAGGGACAACCAAAGTACAAAATATGCTTGTAAATGAAATGGTAAATAAATGAAGGATTTAATAAAAAAAGAAGTTACTTAAAACAGAATTTTGAGAAAAAAAATACTGTGTTTGAATAATTACAAAATTATGATTTTTAATTTTATTTTATTTTTAGTGTCGGATTTTTTTTCTTTCCGGACATTAATTTAGGTGTTCGAACTATTAGAAGGTTTGAATTATACTCAACAAAATAAATTTTGGAACTCGATTTGAGGAATCTGGTGGCATTCTTCTCCCAATGTGTCTGCAAGTTCTTAAAGAGTGCCTGGGGCATGTAAATGTTTTTAAATTCTTCATTGATAGAATAATATAGACATAAATCTATCTGTTCAAAATGGTTACTGGCCCTTAATTAATATTGTTGAGTATATTAGGGTAATGAGGGTAATATAACCTTAGCTGATGAACTTAGTGTACTGATTCTTATTGTTATGTACCACACAGTACAAGTACTACTGTGGACAGCATAGTTCTACAGTAGACAGCCTAGTACTGTACTGCACTACAGTAGACAGCCTAGTGCTGTACTGCACTACAGTAGACAGCCTGGTACTGTACTGCACTACAGTAGACAGCCTAGTACTGTACTGCACTACAGTAGACAGCCTGGTACACTACAGTAGACAGCCTGGTACTGTACTGCTTTCAATAGGATGTCCTCAGGATACTCATCAATTTACTGGCAACAGTCACCTTCCAACACTGTTGTTGGAGGTCTAACAGTGAGCCTCAATAACATGTTCTGAATACCAGGCCTGTAAAGAAAGTAGCATATTATGTTAGCAAAATACAATTGATTGAATTAGTATTTTTTTCAACATTTATGGACATTATCTTTACACCATTATATCGGATCAAAGCATAAAAGTAGTGTTAAAAAAATGTTGAAACAAAACTAATTCAATCAATTTTTATTTCCTAACATATGATGTTACTTTCTTTATGCATTCCTATTGATTCTCTAAAGAATCAAAGGCTGCATTGTTACGAGAGTCGGGGCCTGTAGGCTATTCCACACAGCAACATATTTCCCATTCTCGAGGAAGAGCATCAAAATGTCAGCAAGATTACAGAGTGCACTTGAAGAGGCAGAGTGTAACAAAGTACCCCGTATCACATGGCACTCTACCTGTATCACATGGCTGTGTTCCTATTCCAGGCTTCGCCATGGCATACAAGTGAGTGCAGATTCCTGTCCTCTTACACTTCTACCACATTCTTCAGTCTAATTCTCAGCATGTGGTGCATTTTATGACCCTTTATCCTTGAGAACTATAAAAAGGTTGAATATTCGCACATATATGACATAAAGGAGCATCGCTGCTCACCTAAGCATGCTTCATAATTTATTTGATTTAAATAAAACACAATAATAATATGGTATTAATAATAGCTCTTTCGTTAGTTGATAAATATATGTAATATTTCACCTCAAATCTCGAGAAATAGGTAAGCATTAAGCTCTAACAGTGTAACCAGATATACATTGACAATGACCTTTTTTTTCTAGTTTACACCAAGAGGTAACTCTGGGACAATTGATGACAACTTGATGACAAATTGATGACCAAGTTGACAACAAGTCTGTCCTCAAGTAACTGAGTGTCATGTACTAAAAATAATTTACATGGATTTTCTGTTACTCAGTATCTGGATAATATTAACTTTATCAACCGATTATTAATAATCCCATTTTTAATAATTAATTCCATAAAAGTGGACATATCTCCACTGCAGTTTGGTTAATCGGACAGGAAAATATCTCATTCCTCAGAGATAGTTATTTGCCCTCTCAGAAACGCTTATTACAGGTGTAATAAACATTTACTGTGAAATTCCCCTGAGAAATCAGTGAAGATGGTATAAGAGGAGACGTGCCGACTGTATTGATCCCAATGAACGACAGCCATCAATCACCCAGGGGTATGACTTAACCGGACCCAGACTTCCTATGAGAGGACTGCCAAGCCAAGACAAATGTCATGACTTAATTATCACTACATTGTCCTGGGTAGAGCATCAGAACAGCCAGCGTCACTCAATACATAGGCTAGGACTTAATGATGGGCTTTAACAGCCAGCTCAGAATATTGTAGATGGATTTAGATGTTACAGCCAAGACAAGCTATGATGGCGATAGTTCAACTAGTATAACATGATGACCATGTGACCGCTGGATGCCGCATAGCACCACTGTGGATCATTGTGGATCATTGTGGATAACTGTGGATGGGTAAAATAACATTAGCATTTGCTGAGTATTTAACCTTGGGAAATACCATTTAACTGAAGAACATCAAATTCTACATGATGATAACATTTATGATTTATTAAGAAAAGGATACGAAGTAGTCCTAAGAGAGTGTTTACATTCATTACAAGTATGCATTTAGCCCTGGAGTAAACTCTCAGCATACCACAGAGGGACAATCAAACAGTAGGTTGAAGCACATTTTCGTTAAAATCAAATAAAATACAGGAATTCTTTTCATTTTCATCTCCACTATATATGACCCCCCTTCAGTGAGAACCATAACAAATTATCCATAAGAACCGTCTCCGTACTTGTTTGATAAGAGGACCACCACTTTCACCTACAGAATGTAAACAGTCTTTCACCAGGCTATCCCTGAAGGAGGGGAATGGAGGCAGTAGTTATCACACATTGGTCAGAAGACCGAATGTTTTGAATACTGAGTGATAATCCACTTCCCAGACATTTGCCAGGTGGGAGATGCAGAGAGTGACTGGCACAGTGGCTTCCAATGCTGGTGAAAGTCGCACAAGTTCCAAGTAGAGGTGAAAGAACTTCATTTGGGGAATATACGGGGAAATAGTCAGGGAGTTTGGGTGTACCGATGTTTTCTACATGTGACTGTGATCTGCTTACACGAGGAAGAGATTGCGGAGTAACGCGTATTTGTCACAGTAATACCTGTATGCCAGGACTGGCGCTGGAGGGTGTAGTTGCACAGATTACATTAATTATCACAGATACTGATTGCACACCAATCAAGGAATTGTTCTCAATTGTGACAAAAAATATAAATCCTGGGTGAGATTCAAACCCACAGTCTTCTTGTTTGCATTCTGACACTATTAGTTGTAATGGATTATTACAAGTACAAACCTACAGCACCTACTGTAAAAGAAAAATAACTTTGTTCAGTTGCATCACGTAAGATAACAGGAAAATTCCTGTTCACTGTATTTGCAAATTATTAAGTATTATGTATTTATAAACTAATAATATGGTAGATCTACACATGTTAAAATATAGCACATCAATAAATTAAGTTTTCTTGTCAGTGAAAATGCAAAAATAATAAGTTATGGACGTTGTGAAAATGTTCAATCAATATTACTTGAAATTAAAGTATAATTCTTCTTAGTGAAATATTCCAATCATTTCGCCACAAATTCCTCACGTTACGGACATTTATGTCAGCAGAGACACCAGTTTCACATTTAATCAATATATGGCATCATCCTGTACCAACTGAGTCATGGAATATAATTCTAAGTCCAGAAAGAGCAGACACACCAAACACAGCATGACCAACAGTTCCACATCATCGGTGAGCACGTCGGCTGTGGATAGCTGGCTACAACACCAACAGCAGACTTCAGACAAAGAAAAAAAAACGATCATTTTTCTTCCATCATGAATCACAGTTGGAACTCCTTGTAAGGACATTACATTGATGTTTCAGGAAATGTGGAACCAAGCTATTAAAGAGCTATTTCACCACCAAAATCTGTGTTTGTTATCTGTATTTTTATTATTTTATTTTTTTCTAAAACAAATCCTAACTTAATGACATACAATATTTGGCACACATTTGACATAATGTTATCTTTCTGTACTTAATTATATTAATGTTTTAAAATTTGATAGAAGATATAATGCCATAAATAAAACATTAAAATCAGTTGATCAGTGGAAAAAGCACATATTCAATAATTCATATTACCTTTCTAAATATTTTACCCTTTCATAGATGAATCCAAGGATAAATTTGGGGCTCATGGGTAACATCATGTTATATATAAACTCATGGATACACATACAAAAACAAAAGAAAAGCGGAGGTTTGAAATGAATATGTGAAATGCACCACATTCTTAAGTAACATGACTAATGATGTCCATCTTAAGTACATCCCACACATAACTTAGGTGCAGTCATACAGTCATACTGTGTCATGCAACATACTTTATCAGATATAAATACACTCTTGTCATGTGTTTATCAGATATAAATGTCATGTGTTTATATAATATCAACAGTGAAAAAGAAACATTTCACAAAGGAGTGTATTACCGGACATTCACAGATCAAGATAGAGCAGTGCTAGAAGAAGGATGATCTGTATTCTTGTCACACATTGTTTATCACACATCATGAACCAGACAGTATTTAGCTGACAATTGACAGAAGTGTGACAGCTTTAATACCCCAAGAACAATGTACGATTGAACTGAACATGACCTAAACGCTTAGCTAGTTACCTAAAACAATGGTGATTTATGTCACTATACTAGTGTGATGTGATGTCTAACTTTACATTCAAGTATAATATCTGCAATGTCTAACTTTACATTCAAGTATAATATCTGCAATGTCTAACTTTACATTCAAGTATAATATCATGTCTAACTTAATATTCAAGTATAATATGTGCAATGTCTAACTTTACATTCAAATATAATATGTGCAATGTCTAACTTTACATTCAAGTATAATATCTGCAATGTCTAACTTTAATTTCAAGTATAATATCTATTTTGCATTTTGAAATAAAATAGAATATACAAATTTAGTTACAAGTTAAATCTATGACAAGTTCAAAATCCTTGTTAATGTGCAAACATTTCAAATTAACTTTGGCAGTGGCATTTGCCTGTTGAATACGAAGAATTAGCTTCATCAGCATTAACAGTTTCATAACAAATTCCAATTTGCAAGCAACAACAGAAAGCCATCTATGATTTGAGGTCATTGGTAGTAAATTGCAGTTGACAAACAACAACTGACATGCAAACCTGTAATTTCAGCTCACCGAGGTCTGAGGTAAATGTGAGCAATAGTGAGATTGAATTTGACATGATAGAGCATTGAGGAGATAGATATAGACTAAGTAACGAAGCCTTTCCTGATGGTCATTAGTCCGGCGAGATCGCCACCGTGGTCGCAGGGCAAGTTGCAGGGCAAGTCGGGATGATTAGTGACTGGTGATGATCAAGTCAGGCCAGGACGATCGATCACCATCTCGCCTTGACAGATCTGTGGTTTACAGTCGCATCAGGTACAGACATATATGCCTGAGTGACATTCCCTCCCACCAATCAATAGTCTTACCAGGAACGACGATTCCAACTGGCGTATTGAAGTATCTAACCCTTCCAAGGCCAACATTTACCCCATTAAAGACTTCCAACAACCGACAAGTACTAGAAGCATGCAAAAAATAATTTAACTTTAATTCTGAGGATAAATAAACTGAAGTTCACGAAGGACATTAAACAAGATAAAATATTCCATAAAATATGATAGCTTGGAATGATAAAAAATAACCACATAAAGTAATGAATACAACCATTCTACTGACATAGATCTATGGCAACGTTCAATTCAATGTGCTATAACATGTATATAAAACAGTGCTTCATTGAAATTCAGCTGATTGGTAAATTACTATCAATTAATAACAAATGAAATGTGGGTTACTCAGTGCAATAAAAGGCTGAAAAGGTTTTGCCATATGTTCATAGGTGACTTATATCAACATCTGTGTGCAACATATGTTTCAGATACTAGATCAACTCAAATATTTGTGAAAATATGGAAAATCGGTCTTACAAACTAGGTTTGCACTAATAGACACATGGTCCATAATCCATATAAATTGACAGAGATTAAGCTAAATATGAACATCTTCTACCAGAAAAATCCTTCCTTGTCAAAAGTAGGTTCATTACAAAGATTGACAAGAAACCTATGCAACTTGCCTTTTAGAAGCATATTTACTCAAAACATACAAGAACAGTGACCTTTCAAAATTGTCTGAACCAAATTCAGAGGTAGGACATAGCAGGTACTGTATAGCTAATTAGAAGCATTGTGTCCCTGATGGTGCACCATAGTTTGTTGTACATATCCTAGCTGTTAGAATAGAAGCATTGTGTTCCTGATGGTGCACCATACAGCATGTACAAGTTTCAGTAGTGTAAACATGCCTAAAAGCTTATTGAGGAGGAAATGTTCATAGAGCAAATATTGACTTTAATTATAGGGACTGTACAGAAGGTTGAAGTAACATGAAGCTGAACGATACTCCGTAGATTATCTGCACGAGTTTACACCACTGACTGTATACCTACAGCTGGAATTCGGTGCTTTAGAAATGTAGATTTTGATTGATTGATTGATTGATTGATTGCCTGTATACCAATGAATTCATAAATGGCTACTTCATTCAGGCTGTATGATAAGATAATCATTGATACATTTAAACTTCAACATTTGACTTGGTACCAATATCAGTTAGTGTGCTATTAATTGTAAACTGTCACATGTTGTAATCCCATTATTATACATAAATCTTTTTATCAAGATCATATCTTATTTAGCTTTATAAAAAAAACGTACTTATATAGCGATTCCGGTGAACATTACCTCTCCAGTTACAACTTGCCAGTGCACAACTCGACACTGTCTCGCGAATGTGAATAGAGGTAAAAGAAAATATTGAAATCAGGTCACCCGAAATGCATCAGTTGAACTGGAATATACATTGCATTAAAGCGTGTGTAGGTTGTGTATGTAAGTCTGACCTTGGATGAATATCAGGGTATTCAAACTCGCAACAATGAAACTACTAGGCCATAAATATGTCCAAATGAATTACATCTGGATCTGTGTTTACCGCTATCATTTAATGGATGGGAAATTATACCAACTCATGGCACTATTGATAGCCTATAAAACTACAAGTTTTATGAATATGTTCATGCATAAGGCTTGCTTGGTGTATGCCTAAATGCTTACCGACTCTCAACGACACAATCATGCACTGCTACTGTGGTCTGCCAAATGTATATCACAGCAAGTAGCTCCCAGGTGTTCACTTATCAACAGTTATGTGACAGTCAAGTCCCTCTTTATACAGCACCAGCCAGGTATGCCATGATCACATCACAACACTTATCTCATGTCCTCATTATAAAATGCCAGCCAGAAGACATGAAATGACTTCATCACCACACTGTTGTCTTATTCTAAAATGTGTCTCATTCTAAAATGTGTACACAAGGTTCTTCCACACTAGCAAGTTGATATACAAAGCCTGGTCCCCTCCAACTCCTAGCCTAGAGCAGGGTTCAACCTATATACTCCATATAAACAGTATGCTTCCTTACTGATATCACCACACCTAATTCTGAAAAAGCATGTTAGTTGATGTCCTGCATTAAGGACAGAAAGATGACATCAATTTGGGGCAAATGTTTCACCATCTACAATAATTTCAAACTATATAACATACCCTAATTTGAGGCAAATGTTTCACCATCTACAATAATTTCAAACTATATAACATACCCTAATTTGAGGCAAATGTTTCCCCATCTACAATAATTTCAAACTACATAACATACCATAATTTATATAAACAATGTTCAAAACTTGCTGTTGAACAAACACAATATATATATGTCATTCTCTATCATGTCCATATCACATTGTGATTTTTCTTATCAAAAGAAACTCCAGGGTATAGCAATATCAACATTATATTACAGCTGTGATTCTATGCAGTAGCTAACATCTAGTGTACCGTGTTCACCGCTCTGACTATTCCAAGCAGTGGCTACTATGCTGTTTGTACACCCATTCCGACTAGTAAATGGTTGAGTATCCAGGACATAAACAAGTAATATATATTGTATTGGCCATTCCTTTATCAGTGTGTCGTGTGTCCACAGGGTTCCTGCTGTGATCTACACAGATAACTCTTGTTTACTTCCTAGCATGACTGTTAATAGCAGTCCTGTATGGATGTCTTCTGGCTGGAAACCAACACTCGTGTCTTCCTTGCTGTTGTTGCATTCAGTTTTCATTGAGGGCTTGTATGCATTGCATAAAAGATCTTGTTACAAGCCTTGCGGTCCCAGGTTATATATTGTAATGTGCTATCACTGAAGCCGATCTTTGTACGAGTTATCAATAGTTGTTTTTATAGTCTGTGTGTGAACAACTAAAGGGCAATCATAACTTTTTTAAACATTAATTGAGAAGAGAGAAAAAAAACAATAGCATTTTTATTATGATGTAAAACTTTAACAGTTTAAGTGACTTTCTTAACACTCTCCATGCTGAAGGCAACCAGAGATGCCCAAATGAGCAGTGATTTTTGCCTAATCCAGCAGGGAGAGATTTAAAGACAATAATGTAAACAGGGAGTAACCTCTGTATTAAAATACTTTAAAAAGTAAATTGTAATTTCCGAAATCTAAATACACCTTTCATCTGTGAATAGTGATATTTCTCTTAATATTAATTAATTTACTCTTCACATCACCATGTTGCCACACAAGATGTCTACCATTCTGTAATGAGATGAAAACCTACCGAGTCCAATACACCCATCAATGGGAACAGTCGCCCATCTCACAGTCACCCTCAGTTTGAACTCTGTCGCCAGTCTGTCGCCATGGTCATCCATCACCAACAGGTAGCTTAGTATAAACACCGGGCCACAAAGACCGAGAAACAACCGGGATTCTGAAGAGTGTCCCCTTTAATTCACATTGGCTAACCAACCGAGTATCATTCAGAATTATTCTATGAAAAAAAGTTGCATAAGAGATCCGAGATCCAGCTGTGATAGTAGTATTGATCTGACCAGGGTCACAAAGTCAACTATCTTTGAGGTAGCTGGTGTCTCCTGTATTAAACGATGTAATCGCAAGTCCAACCTTAGCCACAGAACCTACACCATTGGTGAGGTTAGAGTGAAGGTTGCTTTAGAGTTAAGCATGGGACACCTAGGTCTAAACATACAATCCTACCTGTAAGAAAGTATTAGCATGTACAGGCTCGGGTGGCTACGATAACTAGCACACACAGACTCTGATAATACTACGTAATCAAGCAGATTGTAACACTTATTGATCAAAATCCAGGAAAGAAACACCCAATGTAAGATTAACCTGATTAGAACACAAATAGCTGCATGGCTCCCACACATCCCTCTGTGTAAAATATTTCTAAGGTGTTAACCACGTGATACGACTTATCTCCAAAAAGAAAGACCACATGGTTATGATTCAGTAATTATATCCATTGATTCATGAAAGCCCCAGGCTAACCACCAACTATTAAAGCCAAACTGCTAATGCAATTTACACATCAGAATGGAGGTTAGTAAACTACAAGACAATCAGAGTCAGCAGGGGCTAGAGATACTAATTAACAAGTAATCATACCTTCCTGACACATGTGATGGGTCTTAAGAAATAACAAAGATGGAAACATTAACCTATTTCTAAAAGCGATGAATGTTTTATAAAGCTTGAAATAAACCACCTCAGCCAAGCTTATAATGCATGTGCAGACCTCTCAAAATAAAGTAATGTCAAAAGGTTTCTTATTTTATATGAACAGATAAAATTGAAAGCAAGGAGAACAAGACGCATGCGTATTCTATGTGTTTTATGTAACTGATGTCAAAAGGTTCACATTTTATGATGGAAGTTAAAACAAGCAGAATAAGAAAAATGCATATTTTATGTAAATGACGTCCAAAGTTAATGAAGTCCAGATATTGAACTCCTGTCTTCATAAACTCTGCTATGGATAATGAACTCCAGAAAGCTATAAAATTAAATTGACCCTGGTCAAATGGTAATTTCATTAAGCACCAGCATAGTCATGGAGTCTGGTTCCTAAACACCAGACAGATCTAAGCCCCTAGTATTGGGTCCTAATCTCCTAATGAATATCAAAGTGCTTTAAAACAGGCAATTAAGTCTTCAATTAGGAGATCCACCTTCAAGTCTGTAGTTTCAACATTAATATATAAAATTGGGATAAGAAGACATATCTCCACTAAAAAAAATATCTTTAAAGATAATAAACTTTCATTAGTTATTTAACCCGTTCCCTGCTGGATTAGGTACAGACACTGCTCCTTAGGGCATCTCTGGTTGCCTTCAGCATGGAGAGGATTAAAGGACTGTCTATCATGTCTATTGAACAAAGTCTGAATCTCATTATAGATATTTGTCCAGTGAATATAATAAGATCTATAAAAGTGAGATGGTCCTTGCCCAAAATACATAAATACCAACAATACCATGAACACAATCAATGCTACAGCAACAAAAAAAACATCCACAATTAGCCATACATCTTCAGTGAATTCCATGTCCGAAAATAAATGCTGGTACCAGTTATACTTTCACCAATCTAGCTGTCTCAGTCGGGGTCCTATCTTATCTTGTTACTCACTAAAGGGTCTCAAACGTTCCAATTAATCTCCCAGAGCTGGAAGATGGAGAGTAAATAGCTCAGGCATATCAGACCTAGTGTTTACCATTAAACAGAACAGTGTACCAAGAAAGGGTTCAAAGTGCTAAACTATCTACAAGAATGACAAAAATTACAAGACAGGAATTTCAATTATCAGGCAAAACTTGCATCAATGTCTTCAAATAGGAAATGTGTGGATGAATAAACGTGCGATAAACATATTCACAATGTAATTGATGAAGTAAGGTCAGGTTTGTAGTCATCTTATGTACAAGTATGGTTTTACCTTCTAGCCTGCCAAGCAACATGTGCTACAGATTATTGTGATCCTGATTATCATGCTAATCCTTAGGTAAGAAGTTAATTCCTTAGAACCTGGATATTGACCAACACCTAGGGGACATAACTCTCAGTATATGGCAAAGGTCACACTTTGAAGATTATTGTTTCTAAACATGGGAGTAATTGACCGTTCCTTATTAGTTGGGTCATTTCCCTGTTGGTATCACAAACATAGTTATAACTGCATACACATCTTGAGACTATCGAACCTCAAAGTTTCACATTTTTCTTTGTTGAAATACAAGATAATCCATATTGCTGGTGTTGAATACAGGCTGTTAAATCAATTATTGCAAGGCCTACTAAAAACATAAATGCAAAGGTTCATGAAGATAATGAAGGTTATGGCTGTGTCTGGAAGTGAAAGCAAATATGTATATACGAGTATGCAACCACATAAAAGCTCTACAGCCTCTGTTCACCATAGACACATTCATCTCCAATAAAGGAAGTGTAAAGTTTCTGAAAGCAAACAAATTTCAGTATGCTAGGCATACATTGTGGGTGGCAACAAAACACAAAACAAAACCATTCGTTTCATCTGGTCTAGATAGGAATAGCCAATCTGAAGAAGCTGTTCTGTGTGGGCTTTGTCCTCCATAATGCAAGGACCAGTAAGTGCCTAGCACATACAGACCCATTGCCTTTCTGACCACACAAAGTTTAGAATAAACACTCCCCTGGCAGCCTAACCTTTAAATAGCAACATCTACACACTATGGCTGACTTTATGCTGGGATGAGTACACGTTCTTGTGTCTGTGAAGGATAACTATCAGGGATTTAACATGAGGGATACCTATGTACACAAAACAAACATCTTTCAGTATAATTGATACATACCCAAGTACAAGTCTTTCTGCATTCATAACTGATATCTTCAAGACTTTCAGCATAACAAATTGTATATACCCAGAATAATCCTTTCAGCACAACTCATACATACCCAGTACAAGACTTATAATATAACTGGTATATGTTGCATACACATTTTCCATGATAACTGATACCCGCCCAGTACAAGTAATGTTATATAGTTCAACACGGTCGACAACGGTAACAAGAAACACATAATTAGTTGCATTGGAAAGTCTGGGACTAAATTCTAAGACCATCAATCACCTTGAGGTCTTAAATCATTGTATTCACTTTCTTGAGAGTGGGAACACATTGCTCAACTAGCTGAACGGTGTTTCCCAAATCAGCATCTCTCTATCTCTAACCTGATAACACAGTCAACTTCAGACTCTATCGTCCACTGACCAGGTGGTCATCTTCCACAAAGGCATATTTTCTTTGACCCAAACATTCAATTCAAATTCTTCAATGCTGAACTTAAATGACATTATTTCAGATATCCTCTGTTGGTGACTCCATTGTTAAATTCTGCCATTTGGGACATTTCTTGTCTTGTATCCAAGGATGCTAGCTACTGACACAGACTGTGATTGAAATGTCAAGACACACTGAACTTTAGTTCCATCAACCCCCATATGTCCTGGACATGTCCATGTTAACCCCATATGTGCTGGACATTATGATTAATCAAAATGTTATTATATACTATATTTAAAGTCAAAAGTGAATGTGTCAAAGTGTGCTGCAATTACTCCTAAGAAATTACTTTTTGAAATTAATAATTTTTTTATCACAGTTTCAATTTTAAGAATTGATGGGTTCTTGTTTGGAAACAAGTCCATCACCCTTCTTAACATAACAATAAACAACTAATTTCTTCACAATATTTTATTATTATATATTTCCAACAATACCACGCCAATTATTTCCAACAAAGTCAAATTTCAACATTAATGCTTGATGGAAGGGTTAAAATTTCCAGTTTGACTGCTAGGAAGTGAAACAGAAGATGATCTGGCAAATAGGATGCAAAGCTGACTGCACAGCATTCATTAACATTATTGATTTGTTATAGAATCTGCTGTCAGTCTGTCTGTGGGTGGAATACCTGACCTGGAACACAGGTTCCTGCACATTCTACAGCTCTTACTGGACTCCTAGTAATACCATCATATGCCTCCAGGGACAACATCCAGAGAAGAGGATCTGCCAGAGAAGCATATATCTGCAGCTCCAATACAAAGACATGCATCGGCCTGCAAGGTTCAGTAGTCAATAGGTGCATGACACCAAGTGAGAAAGCAGACTTAAAACAGAACCTAGGAGACCAATGTTTTTCAACATAGAAATAATATCAGACCGAAACATGAAAGGGGCATCATTTTGCTATTTTAACTGAACTAACATTATACAATTCCCAGAGGAAGACATATTAAAAAGCAAGTTATTCAAACAGAACTAGCTGCCCTACATGAATATTTGCACTTGAAATAATCCAGAAAATCAACATAGGAGAGTGTGCTCTGAGCAAATTCTTTCCCAATGAATGCTCTGTGCATAACGACAAAGCTCCATGCCATGTATTAACATAGGAAATTACACAGTAAATCTATTATTTAATTCACCTAATTACAACTGCTACAATGTTGCGTTCTGCTTGACAGAAGGCATCAGGCTATCCTGTATGAATGCTACACATGGTCTGGACAGTGAAGTTCTACAGTGTAGAGAGATATAATCAAGGATGTGTGTGTGTGTCTATCTTCACACATGGCTGGCACACAGGTATGAGATAAGACAAGTACTTCTAACCACAGCTGATTACCATCTCTGTATAGATGGGAACTACATGCCTGTCAATGCTATCTTTAGAGAAACAATAAAGAGTTGGGGTAAATAGTGGACAATGATGTGCATTGAGCGAGTGATGTGTTGTTTAACCCTCTCCATGCTGGAGGCAACCGGAGATGCCCTATAGAAGTGTGGCAGTGCCTAATCCAGCAGGGAGAGGGTTAATGTCCCAGCTGGAATCTTTCACCCATAGGCAACAAAACTTTATCGAGATGAAAGTTGTTGGCGTGAATATTGCCATTTCAGATTGGAGAAATACACGACAGTTGACAGTGGGAAATGTCATGCAGATGATTGGGGAATAAATAGGTCATGTAATGGATTGAGGAAGCAGGTCATGTAGTGGACTGGGAAAGTGTCAATGCAATTGGAAAAAAAGCTTCATAATTATTTGGGGAACAGGTCATGTCATAAATTGCCAAACAGGTCATATAGGGGATGGGGAATGTTGTCATGTGATGAATTGTGGAACAGGTTACGTAATTGATCCTAAAATAAGTGATGTAGTAGATTTTGAAATAGGTTAAAGTAATGGCATATGCTGATAACACATTGATGAATTGTTGCTATGATTGCAAGAACAGGAAGCCAAAGAAACAATGCACTGTGAATGTGTGGATCAGGTTCACATACAAATAACCACGATCAGACTTGTGCACGGGAGACATCAATCAGGTACCCACACGTTGAACATAGTCTATAATCTATATTCCCAGAGTGTCAATAGCAGACACGCTAGAGATGCACCGATTCTGATGAGTTGTGTCACACAATATAAACATTAGGCATACCCACACTTACCTGTAGTAAATCCAGTTAATGTGTAGATGGAGGTTTGATACGAGGGTCAAGAAAGCAACTGCTTTGTTTTAATCCAGCTTCACAGGACAAAAATCCATCAATAATATTGCCCCAAGAATCGAAGCAGGGAACTCCACGTATCTGGTTGCTTAGAGACGCTACATATGGTTAATCTGTTCTGAAGCAGGTCTGCCTCCTGCACAAATGGAGTCGCCAGAATATGACAACAATAAGTGCCAGGAAAGGAAAGAGAGAGGACTAGTTGTACACACACTACATCCCAGTGCTTGTGTCACTCTCTGCCTTGTCTTGGCTATGTAGCCTGCTCAGTTGTAACTATATCCTGTGTAGATCTAGCTAGCCTGTCCAGCCACAGTGACAATTACAGTTGACAGTGGCGCACGCATAACCCGAAAGTAAACACTCCCAGTCTCTATGTGTTAACCTATTGCACCTGGCCAAAATAGGTCAGATGTGTGTAAACAATACAGTCCAGGCTCACACTGTCCACTCAATTCCTGGGGATGGTGTACCATGTGGAGCTATGTCTGCTCCTGGTGTTCCTGTGTAACACTCCACTGATCTCAAGAGCTGAAGCAGTCCTCCGGAGCAGTTCATTCTCCTACAGGTGGGGAATGCGAGACCGCACGACAGGACCGCAGCTGAAGGACAGTCCAGAAACGTGATCCATTCCAGACTCTTCCTTGTAATTACTCCAGTGTTCAGACAAAGGACTGGGAAATGATCAGAGGTCCGTGCTGCACACTGACTCACGCAGATAATCAATACCCAACCCCCCTTTTCACAATCAGCTTTCCACTGTCCCGTTTTCTTACTATGGAGAGAAGGGGCTAGTGACACTCTTCAATCAGAGAGGAAAGTCTTGTGCCTGGAGGCAAAGAAATGTAAAGCATGACAGTCTCTAATGGCCATCCACCATTAGGAGCTCCAGGTTACATTATGGACACTATTGGGTCCAGTTTATTTTTTTACCTTTGACCAGGCTAGTCAAGTAGAAATGGCCCTAGCTGGGTGGTACAGACATGGCTTGCAGTTCACTTTCAAAACAAGGCCACTATTATAATAATGTGTGGAGGTGCATAGAGTTATATAAGGAGGCCAGGGACGATGTTTGTGTTGGAGATTTTGTAGCATAGTGTGAAACCTATTATGTACATGTGGTTTAATCTTTCAGGATAGGTTAGCCTTAGCTTCAGCGGACAGCCTGAGAAGTAATCACTAAACATATTGATAGTAAACATACAACATGTGTCAATATTAAATGCAATAATCAGGCATTATTTTTGTTTTAAAGCACAATGAGATAACACTAAAAAACAATTAAAGTGTAAATATAAAACAATTAGTGAGAAGTCATTATTACTGAATTGTGAATTGTTTAGCATAAAAACAAAGTATGCCAAAAATGCTGCTTTGTAATATATACACCAGATTGTTCTAACTATTTCTATATAGATATCTTCTTACTAAATTATTGATGTGTGAAATAAAGATTGAATCTTCAGATGACAATTTAATAGAATGAAAATGTCATCCATAAAGGTTTTTAAATAAAAATCACACATTCAACTGTTAGCATGCAATATTGCTATGTTCTGTAAATTACATTGAACATTTATTCAATGAAAGCACCATTGACATAAAATTCACACTCTCAAATGAATCGGGTTTCCTCCAAACTAATTAACACCCAGGTGACCCTGGTTGACCTCAGCGAATGGCAAAGTGTCCTCAAATACAATGAGATGGTTTGGGCCTTCTATACCACACAATATATCCTTATCCCTGCCAAAATATCTGACATGTTTGACAAGAGCATAGAAGTAACAAGATGGAATTCCAACACTACACAAAATGAAATTCCAATACCACAAACTTGTCATGTGGGAAGTCACTAAAGATCAGCTGCCAGTAATCTAAAGCCACCTTACAATACCAGCTATGGTTAAGAGCTTAGAAATAATATCATAGACATCGTTTTTCAGATTTACTTTGATAAATGTGTGTGTGTGTGTGTGTGTATATATGCATGTGTGTGTGTGTGTGTGTATGCATTCATGCATGCGTGCATGTGTGCATGCGTGTGTGCTATTGGTCTATTTGGGATCCCAGGACCCTAAAAGTGGTCTGGTGTGTGCTATTTATTATCAAGTAATTTTGAAGAGTTGATACAAGCTTGCATTACTGTCATGATATTATCTCCAGGAACATAAAGGACCCATTGAATGGGACATTGAACCTAATCCAGGACACTGAGGTACCTCTCACATAAATTATACGTATCAGGAGGTCCAGATAGTGTGCATAGCTACAGCTACACCCAGTCCTACCTCCATATAGAACATACCAACATTTGACAGCATTCAAGAATAGTTGACATCAGTAATGATATGTATGGACCTTTCTTTCAACGATGTGGTACACACACGAACTGACACGGAAAACCTCAAATATCTTCAAAAGATATCAGTGTATCGTAAACCAAAATGACACCTTTATGAACTGACATATTGTCCACCATCATGCACATGGCACAGATAATATTTCTCTTAATTCATCTGTATCTCAGCAAACTGGAAAGTACCAAAGGTAAACACAGCTTGAAAACAATATTTGAGCAGACATCGACCCAAGATGTTGAAAGCAAACATGCTGTAGTATAGTGAAATTGAGCAGCCCACTATCCCTGACAATAGTGCACTCAACATACGTACAAAACATAAGAGTAATTGGATATTGCTTTCAAGCATAATGTCAGTCGATGGGAGTTGGCTGGACTAAGTGTAAAGCATTATTGGCTTTATTGTATGGCTTTATTCAATGTCTGCCTGATGTATGGGGTTGAAAGTGTATGAAGAAATATATTATAAGTGCTCCAAAAAGAACAGATCATATTTTCCAGGAATACATCAATTTCAAGTCTATTATTCCCTTACTTCGAAAAATGCTCATTGCATACACCATGTTTCTAAAAAGTCAATCATAGACTTCAAATATGACCTAGATCACGACCTGTGAAAATCAGATATTACGTGAACTTCAAACCCTTATAATTCATAAATATTGTGTGAAGTCTAAATCTAAGGACAATTGCCAATCTTCACAAAACAAGTGTTTATACCAATGTGCGTATACCAATGGTCATCATTCATATTGGTAGTTACAGTTCTTGCAACCCAATGGTCATTTAACCATCTGTTTGCTGCAGCCAACTCAAGGTGCCGAAAATTTAGCAGAAGTATGAGTACAGTTCAACATAGGATGCTATCCCAAGAGACTAGACAAAAGTTACATAAAATATGCTGACATTGCTAAATTTCCAATTGTGCATCATTGTTTACATGGAAAATAACTATGGAAATCTTTGCTTGCATGCCCCAATTGAAAATAAATGCAGGGTTTGAAGAAGATGGCTGTATGTTTACATTAGGGATTGTATTTGGATTGAAGGAGTAAATATTTCTACACAATTTCGTGTCAGTTTGTACATCAAATATCTTCAGTAACATTAACTAGCAGTCATGTCTAACCATGACAATAATAAGATACTTTTTTCATGTGTAGATCAACCATACTTCAGAAGAGGTCGTGGCTATATATATATATAGTTCATCCATGACATGATTACTGTCACAAACGTGAGGCCACTGATGCAGCTAGACTATACAGTTACACATCACTATTGCATGGAAGTCTTCATAATAGAAGTCAGTAAGTACCATACATAGTCAGAAATACCCATAGCACAAGATTTACTGATAAACTGGTCATGTTTCTTTGTTGTTTTTTTTGTTTGTTTTTTAATTGGGGTTGAGAGCCGCTTTCAAGATTCTTTCACTTACATCACGGCTTGTCAGTTTAGGGCAGGAGGAAACCCGCAACATCCGCAGCGCTGAATGTTGCATTAAACCTGCGAGCACCGGCTGGTACTGACAAGACCAAGGATGATAACTGCATTGCCACTC
>JAUTBT010006200.1:0-26357 GCA_032361225.1 Lepetodrilus schrolli
AGACAGCAACATCTGTTCTCCCTAGCTACGTAGTCCTACTATAAGAGGTCTGACTGTAGGTGTACCAGGGATAAATATTTATGCAACATACGTGGTGGGAGATACATAGACAATAACTCACTCGGTACTAGAGATTACAGATTTTATCACCCAATAATGGGTCCTACAGGAGGTAACGTCAGTAGGACATAGTGGATATTCAATGTGTTTTTTTCCTCAAATACCATGTTTATCTCATCTCATGGAGTGGAAATATCGACTCTCCCACTCCACAAGATGGGATAAACATGGTATTTGAGAGAAAAAAACATTGAATATTCTATTACATAAATCTGGTAAAATGGAAATATGCTGATGTATATAGACTGGAGTGGTGTGTGACCATACCGTACAATTAATAACAATTATAAGTCACCAATTAAAAAAACAAATTACATAAATGCAGTGAAATACCATGTTTTTTTCAGTGTATATAGCAGTGTTATTTTTCACTAGTGAAAATCACAGTTATTTTCACTAGTGAAAAATAACCTGTGAACTAATTTTAGACCGATTGCTTGTCTGTTGTTAAAGCTGGCTATACAGAACACCCACTATACAAATTATTCCCTTTTGTTGTTAGGTATTATATAGGCTACTTCTCGGAATAGACCGACAACTAAACTAATATTAAGCGTTCTTTATAACCTTTACGGAAATTCATACAGCAACTCGCCTAGTAGGTCAATATGGCGTTGCGGATGAATACGTGACAGCACCCATTGATATCAAACTCCTTGAAAAAAACTCTAAACTCCATGTTCAACACGTATACAGATACTATTGATTGACATAACAGTGGTTTAATTTGTACGTATTTCAAACTGCAATTTGTAAACACTACAAGTATGTCAAATATTTATGCCGGGAATTGTTCTTCACCATCAGTTGAATATGTATACATAATTCAAATAAAACAATATGTTTTACATACATGTAGACAAAGATGTATATAATTCAACAATTATCAATAACCCCAGGGTTTGGCATTAAGATGCAATGCATAACACCAGTTCAGAAAAATATTGGGTTTGGGGCTGAGGGGAGCTATTTCTGGCTGGTCGGGGGCAGGATTTGAACCTGGATACTTTGGCTCCGAAGTCCAGCGATCTACCATTGCGCTATGTCTGTTTAGTTATAAATAGACTATCTAGTACAGCGTAGAGTTTAGACTCATATTTGTGGTGAAACTCATAAGAGATCAATCGTATCCATACGGTTACCCGTAGGTATTTGTTATATAAAATCTGAAACTACCAGAAATTATTCCATACGACCTAGAATTTATTCACGTTTTAACACGTGGGATCTCCATAGCAGTTATACGAACCTTGATGATCTATCATTAGTGTTATCTAAAGGTGTTCCCTTTTCAAAATGCCGTATAGTCGGACGTGTGCAGTAACACTGCGACTACCCTGCAATATATGTTATATAAACATGCATTGCCAGGTGTCCCGTTGTTCAGTAATACAGTTTTGTTGTTGTTGTTGTTTTATCTACCAGTCGATTGTAAAGAATTGCTATAGAAACAGCTACTATATCTCCTAAGCATGTTAAAGAGGCAAGATCATACTTGCATAGGGAATAATGGTCACTACCGGTGTTATTGAATATTCTGAAAGAAAATCTTTCCCCGACATGTGAGATTTTGTTCAGACTTTTTAGTCATCAAGAAATATATTTATTTCCTATCCAAAAACACTTACCCCCCGACATCTTACCACTCCGAGTTTGAGTTTTTTCTGTGATAGGGCAGTATACAGGTCCTAAACTAATATCGCAGTTACCTACTATTAAATAAGTTTTGCATAGATTTCAAGACTACGATGTTTCGGTAAATATGATTTTCCCGCTGGTAGCATCGTTTCTGTCGCTCAAGACCTAACCAGTCAACGGGTATCAGTGTCTTCTGTTAATTAATGTACAGCATCGCGTTAGTTTCCGAAAACCGGTCGTGCTACTATCCAATAATTTATTAGATGATTTATATTTTTTTTTAAATGTTACGCCTATTTATGAATGAATAAATGAATACTCTGTATTTCCTCCAGTGGAGTCGGAGAGTACATGAAATTACTGTCATTACTTAACCTTGTACATAATATATGTATATACACATAGTGACACACACAACCAATTGTCAACAGATCAACTGTTATACATACAACATGAACTGTAAATTACATGAGCTTATAGCAAGGGCCACTGTTTTATTGAACTCCACCCAGATGTCCAATGGCATGTCATTGACAAGCTTAGTGATTCCGCCTAGAAATGTAACTATTAATAATTCGTCTTCATTGTAGTATTCAAATTTCATGTACTGTTCTAGACATACTCAATAAAATTATTTTTGATACAATTGATTTATTTTTGTTACGAGGTTCGCACAATTTAGAAGCTGATGGAGCATAATATCATTACGTTCTTCATCACACATTAGACACAGCCCCGTCGTAACAGGCATAACGCCCAACTTCACTAGGGCGTACATGGGCCTACTGCAGACCAAACATATCACATCCATTCCATAGCATGTGGGGAAGAAGTCGTTCGCGTATTGCTTGAAAGCGATTAAAATCTGGTCTTTCAGAAAGACGTTCATTTCACCTCATACTTTCTACTTCAGCTTTGATCGACCCACTCTGCTTGTAGTACATACCCAGCGTTAATAATAAGCACGTCACCAATCTATGCTTGCTCCTTTGCCGGCATATTGCACACAGGTTTACCATTTTCAGCTGGGTGCCTGATGGGCACACTGTAAAACAAACAAAAACACCATTGTTAGTACATTGAGTATGCTCCAGTGGAACAATGAGAATGTTCCAATTGAAATTCATGTAATTTAAATTAGTATCCATAGTAACCGAAACCCAATAAGGAGGTCCAATTCCGAGTTGGACAATTTCCCAAAATTAACTGTCAGACACTTGAACAAACAAAGAAGTGATATGTTAGATATCATAATTAGCTGTTTGCAAAGTTAACTATATTAATCTTGATGTTATGCTAATTGTAAATGTGCGTTACACACACACACACACACACACACACACACACACACACACACACACACACACACACACAGGCACGTGTTTTCGAAATTGTAAGCTCTTGCAATCACATATAATGACCACACAATGTACTCAGGATGTCTATATGTAATAATCACATTTTCTATCTTGGACTATGTATCTAAACCCTTAAAATGATAGTCGATAGGAAGAAAACAAACGGATAATATATCCAATTACAGCTTATTAAAACCTGTATCAGTGCTTTTTAAAGAATATAAAACATGTGGTATATGGTATTGAGCTGCCGACATAGATTTTTATAATTCATATAGCGAATTTATATTTAGTAGTGAGTTAGTCGCGACAATTGACACTTCTAAAAATGGAATCAATTTACAATTACATTTGAAACAATTTCGATTGGAATGGAAAATTCGGGAAATGTCTGTAGTACTGTAGTGTTTGTTTGATTGTATATTAAATATGTCATATATGCCATCGATACATTTACATGTTTAAAGGATTAACTGCAATATTGTTTACGTTCATCGAGGTAGGAACAGAAAAGCCGATCGGTTTTTCTGTTCATACCTAGATGAAATTAAAAAATATTGCAATCAATCCTTATACATAAATTACTCAACAAATTGGTGGAGATTTAATGGATTTAATGGTTATCAACGATAACATCACGGGAACTTTGCAATAGGAACCTTTCGTCGAAATTGCACCGGGTACCCTGCAAACACACAACGTTATATAACGTTGTCTGTTTGCCTAGTAAATATCTCTTTTGTTCATTTTAAGTATGATCCTTGAATACAATATGTTTGGTAATGTGAGTAATTGAGATCTCCTGGATTCACTGTAACTGTACTGATACCTTAATGAACGTAAAATATATGGCTAGATACTGTGGTTTTACTGTTTTTAAATATGTTAAGGTAGTCCGCGCAGCAGACGTTAGCACGTGACCTATATCTGTCACGATTTAATTTACTATTTTTTATATATCGAGCTGACCTTGCTGATCATTTATTTTTTGTGATATGTCCTCAATTTTATAAAGGTTTATGTTTTTACAAAAATCATTTGATTTTTCTTTCATAAAATGTCCTCAGAGGTTTTACATGATTAATGGATTCTTTAATTTAAGTTGTTTTTTGTTGTTGCTGTCTACACATAGCCATAATGTATTTTTCACTACTGAGTTTCAACAACACTAACACGTAATTGTATTTTAACTTACTACTGTAAAAGGACAGCACACAACATTAATGAATTGTTTGAAAATAATATGTGATATTATTGATGTATATGCATTTGTTTACATGATGTTATTATATATCGGTGTTACTTGATGTTAGTACTTTACCTCCTGATCCATAATGAGATATATAGGTAGGCCCTATACCTTATTTCGTGGAAATGCTTATTCAATTATTGTAAGTCCAATTAGTTAAACATCATACTTTGTATATAGCCACCTAATGTATTATATTTGAATATTTTGCATCTTCAATAGGGCGTGCAAGGAAAAACCTCGCTCCTAACATCCGGGGGATAGCCAACTGGTACTTTACGGACGCGCCGTATGCTTACGGTATGCTTGTGTGCAGATCCTAGTCGAGATGTAGTAACACACTGTCAACACTTTTCTCGAATAATCAGCGATTAATGGCTGTTTTTGTTATCTTTTAGGGTGTAACCCACACCTACTTTATATTTCCATCGGACCTTCGCCAGCGAAAATAAATGTGAAGCCATAAATAGGCTTTTTATACGACTGAACCGGCTACGTATTTGAGGTTTGTTGGCAAAGGTGGAATCAGGGTCCCACATCCTTTTTATAACTAAATTTGGTAGAATCTCGGTTGCAAAATGTATTTCATGATTCAACAGTCATCTAGGCTTCAATTTTGGAACCAAATAAATCAATTTTGATGACTGCTTTTGCGGCAAGTACTCCGTATTGTTATTCAGCGAAGTGCTGTTTTTATCAGATCGGCCAGTATCAATGGAACAGCTGATGGAACAGCATGGATATTTTCGTGAATAAAAGAGTGATCATCGTAAAAACAATGATTATGTAGTTGTTAGATATAAATCTATATGTCTGTGCTAATCTTAACCCTTTCCCTATCCCCGACTCACGAATTTTTTTTACCATGTTTAATAGAATAGAGCAAAATATTTAGTCTATGTAGTGTCAACCCCAATAGTTGTTATGAATTCACAAAATTGTAAACTGTTAAATATGCATGCATCCATACATTTCTAAATATAATTTTACATTTTACATTTTTAAAATCAATGTTTTTATCTAGTACATAAGGTTATAGATATTTTATTCCATGGTTTATGGATCTTTCTGTAATAATTTTTTGACGTCGCCAGGCTTTACATTGCGGCTTTACATTGCCAGGTCACTCTAATAGCTAAGTAAAGGGTTAAACACGTACATCGTATAGCATACCAGGTACGAGAGTTACCTGCCCGACCTGACATGTGACACCTTACGGTGTTTTGATTGGACTATTGATTAATAATCCTGTTTAGCTAAGCAGGTAAATACAACTTGACGTTTACAGCTCAGAAGATAGATATGTAGGTGACACAGGTTTTGGCATGTTTACATCCGTCCATCAGATTCCCCGGAGAATGTGTGCTAGGACTGTTCTCAGGTAACTTACCTGTATTTAATATAGGATGTGTATCGTTAATTGCACGGGGAAACTGTGAAATGCCTGTCTTTCGTCGAACAGGTGCACGAGAACTGTACACTGACTTGTCCGCGCTGAGTGATCGATCACAGGTGTAATTCTTCTCCAAATGATGACTATGCATGGCGTTGAATTTAGAGATTTTCTGACGGCTTGTTTTAACTTGATGGATTTCCTACCCAATGGTCGCGTGAATATACGTGACATGTGTACAATATTATGTGAAACAAAATACAGGACAGTGCGACTATAATCAGTTTGTGTTCAAGCTAGAAACTACAATATTATATTGAAACTGAAAGTACAAATTATGTTTAATTTATTATTGTTTTTGGATTTTTGAAAAATCAACAGCTTAATATCGTAGTCATGTCTAACAATACGTCAGTCAATGAAAACCTCAACATCAGCGTCCTGTCCCAATTGGACGATGACAGTCGGACTCCGAGAATCGTGTTCTTGGCGTTCTTTATCATCGTCTCGCTCATCGGAAACATCTGCATGATCATCGTGATCGTACAAAACAAAAAATACAGAAGTACAGTATTAAATCTGATCATCTTGAACCAAACCATGGTCAACTTGTTCGACTGCCTCTTCAACATGCCTCTCGTTTTCGGGTCTCTCATCGCAACAGAATGGGTTTACGGGGACGTCATGTGTCAGTTCAACACCTTCTGCATGAACATTGTGATAGTTGAAACAGTATTGACTCTCACAGCACTGACCGTTGACCGGTACATTGCCGTGAAAATCGTGCCATCCAGATATGGGAACATTCTGAGTCCGTCCAGAACTTATATAGCGCTGGGGTATACCTGGCTGCATTCCTTTGGCTTTAGCCTGCCTCTGCTGGCAGGAGCAGTTCCGTCCACATTCCGTAGTCAGCTCCACCTCTGTTCCATATCAGATTCGTCCTCATTGATCTTTATCTGTTTGACATCCATCGTGTGTTTCCTTGCACCCGTCATTGTCATACTCGTGTTGTTTGTGCTCATATTCAAAGCTGCTTATAAGGAGAGGTTCTCGGTGCGCTCAAAACTGGCTGAACACAGCTACTCCGAGAAGAACCTCACAGCACCTCAGATCTGGAGAGAGATAGACATGGCTAAGTACGCAGGGCTGCTTTCTCTGATATGGGTCGTGTTTGAAGTCCCTTACATTGTGACAGCTTACATCAAGCAGTATCAGTACAGCCAGGAGTTCCAGATGAACCCTGATATCGGAGAGTTGGACTACCCTTGGGCTGTCGATGTGACTTTTGTGTGGGTGAGGTTTGCTTTTTCGGGGATTTTGCCAATTTTGACGTTCGCTTGGAAGAGGGAGTTCTGGAGAAGTTGGAAGGATACAGTGTTGTGTCATCGCAGCAACTCTGTGACAAACTTCGAAAATTCTGCTGGAGAGCCTCATATTGGAAAGAACATAAAAAAGGACAACATGAACATCCCGAGTGTCAAGTCGAAAGAAAGGGACAAAGTGGAGTCGAATAATACCTTAGCTTTCAATGTCCCGGTTCTGTTCGCGACGGCCAATGGAATCCATGTCCAGACTGACCAAGGTAATCTTGCTGACTCAGACATCTTCTATGCCGAGGTACGTTCAACTGACCGCTCGGCAACAGATCTGAGGTTTCTGAAGGGTAAGAAGCTGGATGTCGTCAGTGCACTGGAGTATCTGCCCCCGGATACCAGCGACTACGACTCCAACAGCGAGGATGATGTCACAGACAGGTACTCCCTGTCGCAGCCCATCTCCACTAGACAGCTGGGGAACAACGACATCGAGAAAGTAAGTCGCTCGTCGTCTCAGCCCGACGTTCAGGAGAAACGGACATGCAGTCGAACATCCACAGCCAGTCCTTTCGAAGCCAAACTAACAGCTTTTTCATACGGAACTGACTCTGGTTTGGATCTGAGTGGCACATCTCGGTGTCACGAAGCATTGACTGGTAGGAATAAACTTGCTCAAGACAACCTTCTTGGTACTCAGCCAGCCAAGGAGACAGAATTCCTGACTTATGTTCTTTCAGAGAAAAGGACGTTTGTTGGTGAAACAAACTTAAGTGCTGATGATTCTCAAGATGTAGTTTCTAGAGTTCCGGGTACAAACAATGTACATGATGATGCAGATACATCTGCAGACAGTACCATCCAGGCTCCTCAGGAAAATGTTTCAAATTTGTTTTTGACCCAAACTGTCACAGTTACCAAGAAACCACCAATCCACTTGGAACCGCTAACATCTAAAAATGCTCCAAAATGTGAACTTAAACCTTCAAAGAAAAAGAAAACGAAAACTTTGAATTTTCAGCCCGGTCGCGATAAAGACATGGCTTCTGATAAAGTAGCATTGAGTAATGGAGAGCCATGCAAGGAGCACAAGCACTCTAAACATTGCACCAAGAAGTCTTCTAAGCCTGGTCACAAGAGACAAGGGACGTCCGACAGCCAGAAGGCTCTCCTGGGATCCTCCAGTTCTGCGGAGTTGAACGAGATGAAGGTGGAACTCCAGAGGATGGAGGCAGCCAATGTAGAAGGCACAGCTTCAGGACAGACACCAGAAGGTTCACCACAGCACTGAGGACTTGATTGGGAGGATGCTTAGGTAGGTACAAATGAAGTGTTTTCTTTGAGATATTTGCTGTCCCAACTCACCAAGAATAATGAGAATTGCATTGATGAGTTATTAATAACAAAAATCAATTTACCAATAACCATGATAACCAGGCAACCTTTCTCTCTCAAGTCCAAGTGTTTGTGATGTGCTTGTCCCACAAAAACCTACAATATATTTACTTTATATAGGTCCCTACATTGACACAAAACCTATTTTACAATTTTGTGTGATGTTTACATTTTCCTGGACAACTTCTTTTGATATTAATTATTGATACATAATTATGATGCTGTTAATTGCAATTCAAATGTGTCATGCCCTCAGTCATGATAGAGATTTAATGTATAAATGGTCTATCGATGCATACTATGCAATTCCATTGGCTCACAGATTACATTACATTGATATTGCGTGTTCTTCTCTCACCATAAGCATACTGCTGTAAGATCAAGGAAATACTCAGGAAGATAACATAGGCATGATAAAACCTCAACTTAATCACTAATGTAAATGTCCTCGTGGAAGTTGCTCTATGTCTTCAGAGATGAAGATGGCTACTAAAATAGATGTTTTTTAGCCAAACATTGCCATCCTTTGATGAATACTGATGATATAATGCTCTTGAAGCAGAACAACTTGAAAAACGTCACATTGGTATATAAGCATCTCATAGGCAACATTTATCAGTTTATTATCCTGATATTACTTAAGCATGTTTGGTCTCTCAGAATAATATCTGTGTTTCCAGTTTTCAGTAATCCAACTGACCCTATTATGGTGTGACCCTAAATACATTTTCAAGCATTAAGAATTTTTTTTATTAATGCCTATACTCAACGCTTGTTTTGGAACAAATTTTTACGCCTCCACCATTATGTCTAGATTTGGGAAATATGTTCCTACAAAGCACCATAGAAACCAGTTGCAGTTGCCTCAGAATTGCAGATCAGCTCTAGTTATAGCAAGTGAATGTATGCCTTGTAATGATGTTGTTACTGCTTATTGACTTAAATAAGAAAAAATATAATACAATAGGTTGCCTACCTTATGTTTTTCGCAATAAAATATTTTTCCTACCTACCTACCCTATATTGAAAATCCATGGTACTGGAAACACATCTATCATTTACTTTGACCTTAGGAAATTCAAGGCAACTGGAGCGGTCTATCCTAGATATTGACCGTTGGCCAGATGCGCATTGTCCATCATTAACCTAACTGATCAATATTATCATGCTGGTCACGACATGTTTTATTCAATATTAATCATTATATAAATTTTGCAGAAGTTCTGCTATTATTATTCCTTTAACGACAGCCATGATGACCATCTTGGAAATTGGCTACCAGATTTTGTGATTACATTTCATGGAGTTATAAACATAAAATGTTACTACGATGTGAAATACCAATATGCCCTATAAATGGTTACGAAATAACAGTGGGACACTATCATGTCTTAGTAATTTTTATACAAACTTTTTTTCCAATGCTGTTCTTTTTGTATTTGTACTGTATATCCTGTACAAACTATTTTAATTTCAAGTCTCAATGAAATACGATTATGACCATAAATGGATACTATTTTAATTTGTTTTCTTTGTCATCGTCATTGTTTTCACCATTCATTTATTGCATTATTTGAGTATGATGCAAATGCATTTCTGACTGTTTCACGAGTTTATGATATAACATAATCCATAGGATTATTCCCTTCAAGATTATATCAACACACTTGGGGAAAAAAATTGATATTTCATCACGTTTCCACCTGCAACTGATAATGTTATATTGGTATTATGTTTGATGTCAGTGTTTTAACTAATTTTTTTTCAAAGAAACATTGAGTAATATTATGTATATGGGCAGTTCCATGTTACAGACATTGCATTCGTAGACAGAAATTTGACTTTGAAGTTCTTGTCAAATCTTTACAAATCTACCGATGCTGCTCAACCTTATGCACTGGATACCTTACGTGACTCCTTATGGTTTGTCCAATTTTAAGGTTTCTCATTTCCTCTTAATACTCTTGAGTAATAAACTTAAGAAATGCGTTGAGGACATTACAGCAAAAAACAACCACATGTTTTAGTCATCTCGCTAAAATCTAATTTCCTTCGAAGTTAAAAACTTGCCACAGATATAATGGTTCTTTTCAAACATGGTGATGATGAGTATTTCAAACCGCTACATAAAGTATCTTTTTAGATTTTAGAAATATATATTTGCATTGCAGACATTACACAAAAACATGGAAACTATTAATGATGGGTAATTTTATTTGTTTTTCAGGTTTCTCAGGAGACATTGAGCTCTGAATAATTTATTTTACCAGATTTTATGTGTTGCAAATAACTTTTCATGTTTCATGCAGTTACATTTTTTGAAATACTTTTATAAAAGTGCAACAAATTCACTTTAATTCAGTTGACTATACCCAGAAATAACTACTGGTAATATGCTATGTACCTGACTAATACAACTTTAAAGAGAGGGATATTGACTAAGGAAACTCAGATTTCTATTATGTTTGTCATAATTATTGTTATCATTATATGTTTTTCATAATTCTTGGACTGATAAAGCTTGTTATTGACTAATTATTGCTGGCACTGGTTCTTATTGATAACATATTATGTGCCAAACTTTGTAATTGGTAATAAATTCATCACTATTGGTAAGATAAATACTATGTCTACAACATATTGTCCACAACACTTTTAACTTTGTAATTCCTGGCAATAAAAAAAACTCCCTTGTTAAATTTGTCTGACTAAATTAATGTTTATATCAAACTAAAAGAGCAGCATAATTATCATCTCAAAATATTGTCAATATTTTTCACTAGCGAAAGAGATATGTTTAGATGTTGTGGTCATTACGTATATAACTCAGTGTTCGGATTTAAAGGGATTCATCGGTTCATTTGAAAGTCTACAATGTTAAAGGTATCTGTGAGGACCCCTGGAAATTACAGATTTGCCCACGATTAACATTACCATCGGGCTATGGAAAATTAGCTCTTTATTATTTCCTTAATCTTTAACACTGTACCCCAATGAACATGAATACTACTGATGACAGCTCTGTTTTTGTATGTGGGTATATATAGGTGTATGACATTTAGGTGAGTATGGATTCGTGTAATTACCGGCGTATCTCTTCATTGAAGTATGGCATTTCCATTGTCCACTCAAGCTGGAGACGACTTTGACCATTGATTCCTCACGGTCGACACCTGAGTCTGATTAAATGTCACGTATTGTGGGAATATTGAAAAGATGATACGGCCGACACCACCTTCGCCATCCTCTTCTCACATAGCTGGTTATATTTTTGTTCTGGGCTTTATAAATAATACCACCATGACATTACAATTGGTACCTGGAAGTTTTAGTTTCAGATTACAATTGTATTTCAGTGCAAGGACTAGCGTGTTTGACCTCATTCCTGCTGGAGGCAATTTGAGATGCCCTAGAGCATTGTGCTTGAGTTTTAAGCAGGGAAGATCTTCTATTTCTGATATTCAATGATACAAGAAAAAACTAATTAATGACTACAGCCTGCCCATGTGTGTGTGAGAGCTAGTTAGTATTTCACAGAATGTCATCAATATCGCACTAACCAGTTGAAAAATGTCCTGTAATCAGTTGGAAAATATCCTGGACATCACATTTTGATTTCATATTCATGTGGGTATAATTTCTGATGCCATGGGTAATCTTTTTTCTTTTTCTTAAGTATTATTAACATGCATAATGATAGATCTTTTACTTAAATCTAACTGTAACCTTTGGATCCAGTTTAAATAATTTTTTCCTATTTTGAAAATCCAAGTTACCAGAACTAGACCTATTATTTATTTTGGCCAAACGACCTAAAGCATGCATATATAGACTGACTTTAGCATAGCAATTATCATTAGGTTTCTATTCAACATGTTCAACAAAGATGATTAAAGGTTGGCCCTTGAGCATGTAGGATCTAACAGCACTAATAGTAATTTACAATTTTATAATTTCAAGTGATTTTGATCATCGATAACAAAACTATATCATAAATAAAACATTGTATTAAACTGTGGTCTCGCCTCCCAGACACGTGAAATATTATTACATGAAAACACACTATTTCACCTAATTGCCACATAGGAGTGCAAGAGGACTAACTTTGCAGGCTGTAAAATTATTATACATTCAGCAATTTCACTAACATTACTGGTAAGCTTTTAACAATATTGTGGTACATGTATATCATGCTGCTCGTACTATCATTTATTTACCAATTTGCAACTGATCTACCACATGTATAGATTATCAGGGGTGGTATACGGTTTAACCATTGAAATAGTTGTCTTTCATCCTATAACCTACCTGCATATTAATTCACCTACTACAAGCATCACCTGTGTTTATCAGGTGGACACTGGATAATATCCCCCATAGATAGGTGTTTATCTATATCGCATGCCGTCGAACTATTATCTATGGTTATTGGCAGGCATTGAGACTCACAGTGTATGTACCTATAGAATATGTGCTTTCGCCTCAGTGTTGTGAGTCTTCAATTGCCCTGTTTATCAAGTAGACTGGTCTATGTATAGATGTTTTGATGTATATATGTGAGTTTTAGCTGGGTTCTGTGGATCGATCGTTCTGATCATCATCAACTGAAGGGTTGAATTGTGACGAGAGTGGTGCTGTTAGCATGGCCAGAACTGTGGGATGACAATAGTAGTCTTTGGCTCAAGTTTGAAATGCTTAGCATCAAGGGTTTGAGTTTGTTATGACATGCATAACAAAGGCGGCAATGGTCTAAAACAAAGGTGACCTTGGTCTAAAATAATAGCAGCTTTGGTCTAAAACGAAGGTGGTCTTAAAGGTATGGATTGTAAAAAAGCACCCCTTACAACATAACAACTCCGAGGGAAGTTTTTAGTAGAACTCCTGTGCATACTCGATATTCAACAAAATTTCCGTACCAATATCTAAATCATAATTTTTTATTTTTAAAAATAATTTATTAAGTGAAGTGAATTGTATAGGTATAGAGGGAATGACCCAATGGAAATAAGCTATTGAAACAATTTAATATATTAATTAGTGCCTACACCTGCTGTGCTGGTATGTATATAATTAATTATACAATAACAGGGTTTCAATTCAAGGAATATGGACTATTTGTCTATCTATTGGATGAAATCTGAGATAGCCAATGGGGCAGAGATCCCACAGGTAGAAATAAATAAATAATGCATATTTTTACACACTAGCCTCCATGCACAAGGGGCAAGCTCAAAGCGCTACAGGGGAGTGTCTAATGGTAAAACTGATTAAAAAGATGGGTTTGAGTTGGGCTTTGAATCTGGTGAATGTTTGTGAGAGTTTTATGTGTGTTGGGAGATCATTCCAGAGAACGGGAGCCACGGTGTAGAAAGATCTTTTTCCGTAATGGGAGAGTTTGTAGGGTGGTATGGAAATCAGATGTAGATGTCCAGATTGAAGTGATCGTTTGGGCTTGTATGACACAAGTAGGTTGGACAGATATGATGGATATAGAAAGGTTTCAGGGACATAATTTTGTCCTCGAAAAGTTGTCTCAGTGCCAACAGCGTTTAATGGCATGTATTACATTAACCCGAATTCGGTGCCAGATACAAGCATGTGTTCAATATCACACACAATCCTTCACCCCATGCAATGTTTCTTTCTAAGGATTTTCAGTACGGCACATTACCTAGTCACGGTTAAATGACTCTGATATACCATTTCATGTCTGTTTGACCTGTTACTTTAGAGGACTAGATTGCTCTAGAATGTAATGTTGTTTGTAATTTTGAGGAGATGTAAACATTTGTATTTAGCTAGACCAGCATGCTCCATCT
Organism: Lepetodrilus schrolli; assembly: GCA_032361225.1. Lineage (NCBI taxonomy): Eukaryota > Metazoa > Mollusca > Gastropoda > Lepetellida > Lepetodrilidae > Lepetodrilus > Lepetodrilus schrolli. Next base: position 14,289 of record JAUTBT010006200.1, read on the forward strand.
GAAACTATGTGATTCTGCAATATTGGTTGGGATGTTATGATAGTAGTGACTCGACCAGATGCTATGCTCCTAAAACAATCCAAATATCACATGAAGAAAGACCCATGAAATGTGGATTCAATTTTTGAATAATTCGTCAAAAGACTTCATTAACATGTAAATTCACCTGACTTAATTGTGCTCCTTGTAAACTTGTTTTAAATAAATACAATCAGTGGAATTATCAGCACTCAGAAAAGACTTGTTGTTGAAAACTTTTTATGCATTCCCCTCCCCCCTGATCATGAAATCTTGATCCGCCCCTCATTATCTTTAGTTATTTATCATGAAATGTGACAAATGTAAAGACATTCAAATTTCGGAGAAGCATTAAAAATTCTCATGGAAGGGTCCAATCCAAACTCCACCCTCCCATTGCTCCACAAACACATACATACAAATACAATGTACCACACACACACACACACACACACACACACACACACACACACATATGCACACACACACATATGCACACACACACATGCACACACACACAAACATACAAATATAATGTACCACATACATACAAAGACAATGTACCACACATGCACACACACACACACACACACACACACACACACACACACACACACACACACACACACACACATATATACAAAAACAATGCACCACACACATACACATAATAATAATTTAAGTTTCGATAACCCAGCACACATAATGACAATCTCGCAGTCTGAAGACTCGATATTCTAAATGAGAGTGCACGCCATTTCTGTTAATTGCTTCCTGAATATGTGTGTAGCTCATTATTGGAAGTGTATAATGTCTTTGATTAGTTCTCTAGTCTCATGAATAATTTCACCAGTAGATATTGTCAAGTGTGGATCTTCTGGTAAGGAGAAATATGAGGCGTACTCATCAGTCGGCATGCTTTTCCAGCTGCTGAAAGGGGTAGCCCGGATACATTACTTGACGTACTTAAAATTGTATTCCGATAATAAACCAGATTACATGTATTAAGATTCTCAATAGGTCATGTGATGCTGGGCCATCCAGTACTGATTAAGATATAATATGGTTGGCAGGAAAGTGCTTTGGTGTTGTATAGAATTGCTCCACCAATATGTATCAATTGTGGCAATTTTAAGGGTTTAAAAAGTAAAATTAAATTATACCCGTCCCTTAGTATAAATATTTCTATCATCTATGTAGCTTGGCTCTAAAGGAAACTTCCTTTTTTTTTAAAATCCACTTTTATTTAAACACATACAATCACAGCTAGTTGACCTATTTACCAAATAAAATATTACATGAAACTACATGTTTACATTTGAAATGTATACTTCCTAAGGAGTTGAAAAGGAAAATGAGAGCACACTGATGGGTGTAATAATGCAGCTGTATGAGTGTAGATTTGGCGCAATATATATGCACACATTATTATTATTACTTTATTACTTCTTTTTCACCCAGCTGCTTATTCCTCATGTCCCACTAGTTATCAATATTTTAATATTTAATTGACTTGTTTGTCAGGGCCAATACACACATTATACCAATGTAAATATTTATTTACAGACGATATTGACACAGCTAATTATTTTCACAAAAATATACAACAGCTAATAGGCATAAATGCTGTACAGGTATTCTATAAATGTATTCTGGTACCCTAAAGAAATACTACAAATGTGTTCTGGTACCCTAAAGAACTACCTATCAGGTCTATAAAAAGGAACAGAAATGTATATGTGCCATATATTTGTTTTGTACAGAAAGTGGTCTGAAAAGGTCTGTTCAAGCGACAACAATGACATTAGTTGTTCAATGGGTGATTGATCCATTGATTTTCAACCAGGAATGCTGCTGTTGTATTTTCTCTCTGCATGCTATACCTGCGTACCTCGGAGAGCTGCAGGGGTGTATGTTTCACAACGTTGTCTTCCATGGCCATTGTGTAATCAACAAACAGCCGTACCAAAGAAGTCTGGAAATAGCATGTCCCAGCCAATATGACTGTGTAATTATGTTATTTTTACGAGCGGTATATATCGGCTTCGAGCATTTGAAGCATGCAGAATAGCCCGTCCACCCATATACTGATGAAAATAAATAAAAGATCACTTTAAAGATTGTGACAGCAATTACTTTGTCAATGAGCTATGAAAATAGTTTGTTTTTCCTGTCGATCTTTTTATTATTATTTGAATATGGAGACTTTGGACATATGCCATTTGGTATTACCACGATTACAATGTAAAACATTGCTCACCTCCACTTGAAACAGCAAGAGTTACTCTCCCCTTGTAAACATTACCCAACCAGGAAAAGTGCTGATTTATTGATAAAACATTGTTTTGGAGAACATTTATATTTCTACGATTCTAGGATTCTGTTTGAGTCGTCATTACCAGATATATATATGCACACAGGGTTGTAAATATGAAAACTCTGCATAAAACCAAACCACTCTTACCCTGTTTAATCGGGAACTGTATGCATGGAAGGAAATTAAACCAATTATTGTGTTTACATAGATATAAACGCTATACTATCTATATTATTTGCTGTGTGGCCTAGTTATGTTTCATATCTGTGTCATGTCAAGAGTAATAGCCACATGATATCTTCTATTTTTGTAACATTACTAACAATGATCTCGGGTAATTATTAAATCCATCAGTCTCAGAAAAAATAACACAGTGTCGCCCATACAAGCTGCCTCACTTTCTATTGCTATTCCATGTACAACTCATCTTTCCATTAATGAAAGATTAGCGACTCGATCACAGCAGTTGTTATTTTGCTTATGGACCGGCCGAACTGGATTAGACCCCGCCACTAAGACGGATGTTAATCAATGTTATTGAAGTCCATTTATATATACCGGTGTATATATATATATATATCGCTAGATGATACAGACTCTTCAGCACGTGACTAGATCAATAATCAAGGGGGATCTGTTTGTTTGTGTAAGGTTCACCATAGGCCATATTGGAACACAGACCAGAAACGTTTGTATCAATGAACTAAGGAAATATTTTATTTCAACAGTGTATTACATTTCCAGTTTGTTTTTCATAGTTGTGACATTTAGTGAACAATGGCTTGTGATGTATTTCTGGGGCCCATTGCACAGAACACTTGTAACTTCAGTTGATTGTAAGTTGATATTTTAGAACCCGCTACAAATAGAAGTCCATTGGTTAAAATACTTTTCTTGCTGCAATATTTGAGAATATGGTTAGCTAATACTATTTTATTGACAAAAGTGGTTCATGCATCCAGATTTAAATTTGTAGCTGGCTCCGAAATTTTGACTTACAATCAATTATAGCTGTTCTATGCAACTGGCCCCTGGATACTATTTCAATGGCCAATGCATCTTTTGAATAATATTCTTGTCTATGGCACCATTTGCATAGTGGTTTAAAGCTGGTTGCATAGTTTCAATCATGCATTATCAGGCCATTGTTGCAGTGTCAGCTAAATCAACATGCTGGTATTACAATAATTTCCTATTGTGTATGGCAATATTGCTGCAATGTGGTTATTTTGGGAGGAGAACCTGCAATAACTTTATGTTATTGGTGAGACACATGAACCACCACTGGTACAGATAGTCTAAGAATGATACATGGAGAATTAGATACCATAGAGCAAAAGAAAGTTATGCTGTGTAGTGTTATGTTCACACAAGAGCTTTAAACCGTCTTCAAACCATGTTAAGGCCTTAAATGGAATAAACGGTTCACATGGACATCACTTTAAACCGGTGTCAAACCAGTTTAACAAAGCCTGTTTCTAAAGTGACCTGAAACCGACTTAACAAAAATGATGACGTTACGAGGGCCGGGGCACTGTTTCGTCATTGAAATATTTGTCATGTGAACTGGCAACTTTTAATCCACATTAATGAAGCCTGTTCCCATAGACCATTCCACGGAAACCTGTTTCAAACCAGCGTAAGTGTGAGCACAGCATTAGATACATTTGAAAACAATGAGTTGTACAATAAATGGCATCTAATAGACAAGAGTTTAGTGGTTTATTTTTTAAACACCATAGAAATAACCTATAATCGAGAAAATACATTTGAAGATACCAGGCATATGGATACAATACTACTTCATAGGAGTCTCTGTACCTACCAATTAACCACCAATTAAATTATGTCATGTAAAAAGAAAGTAGTCCAACTTATGAACTATACACCATGTTTACAGACATTGCATACCAAATATCGCCTCATGTGGACCGGTTCTTTAATTTTTATGACTGATCATGGTTATATTAGAAGTTTAGAAAAGGAATGTTATTCAAGTAAGAGGTCATAGGATCATTGTACATCATGTTGCGCAATATATGAGTAGATCCAGGATTGATACTGACATTTAGATGCTTTTAAATTCTGGTAAATAATTTAGTTGATGACAGACTATGGTTGAAATTGATAGAAATGTAAGACCATTAATCATTTTGGTTCAATCAATGTATTTCTAATCATCCATAGTCATGAGGACCTTGTATGATGCAATAAAAACATAATCAAAGCAACTATTATTTAAAGCTGATTCGATCGTCATGATCATTTCAATACCATTTTCATTTTACCATGTTCAAGTATCCATAACCAGATAACAGAATATACTTGCCATGCTTGAATTCTTTGGTGCATTAAGGTCAATTTAATGACAGGTTCATTCACTATTTGTGGAGATGCAGATTTGATGTTGAGGATTATGTCAGCCGGTTCGTGTCACTGTATGGTACATCTCTATTGTAACAGAGGAATGCTGTAATATTACTGGTATAGCTAAGTGCACAACCTTAGCTTGCAGGCTTTGACAGTAAGGATTGTCTGCCTGCCCCGGACAGGAATTATAGTGAAATAGTCCAGATTAACAAGCTCTTTACCTACAGGGCAAGTACAAGTAGTTTCATCATTCATGTCCGACACAGGGACAGGTGCCTTAGAAAGTGTGTGTAGAGCCGTGGCATGACATACATTGTATCCATGTTGAATGCCACAAGGACACCAATGCAACTGACTACAAAGATCATGGCAGTCTCTCATAGTTTCTGTGTCCTGGCCTGCCTTTCAAGAAAGTGTTGTATTGCAGTCCGGGCCTAAGTCTGGATATATGCCATGATTTTACTATAATAGTAATAGTAATAGTAATAATAATAACAACAACAATAACAATAATAATAGTACTGGTAGTAGTAGTAGTAGTAGTAGTAGTAGTAGTAGTAGTAGTAGTAGTAGTAGTAGTAGTGGTAGTGATAATAATAATAATAATAATAATAATAGCAGCAAGTGACATATGCCTCAATTTATGCAAGGCCTACCAGTACAACCCTTTCATGAAAGAGGCCTGGATTTTACATATGTTACAGATATTGAAATTTGGGAAAAGGTGCTGAGAAATGTTTCAGATTCACTAGATATTGAGACTAATAAAGAAAATACATAAAAGGGTGCTATGTAAAAGTGGTATTTATTATTATATTATTATTATTATTATTATGACGGTACATACAGTGTGTGTAGATTACAAGAGTGCTGGTGTGGTTGGACTGCATGCTCCCAACTACCTCCCTGAATATGCTAACATAATCAGATAATAGTGTGTAGAATATTTAGAGAATAACCCACGAGAATACAAGTGATTATGGAAAATATGTCCCAAGTGAAATTAATGTTCACAGTTCTGAGGTTCAGCAAATAGTAATTTCATGAAGGGCATATTTTCCGGAATCACTTGTATCGAGTGGGTTATTCTAATTATTCAACATAACCATTTTCTTGGAATAAATAATGGAAAACTACCGAAAAATTATTTGATATAGAGAGACGACCCCAGTCCGCTGTTGAGCATTCGTCTGCCTATGACGTCAGAGTCATAACGTTATAGTCATTGTCTGGCTATGCTGTCACAATCATCGAATATAACTTTTGATTATTGAAAAGCTATTCCACAGTTGAAATCCACCATGTATGCTGAATACTAAGGATTAATTAGAGGGTAGGTTGATATGAATCCAGGCAGCATTTCCTCCTCAGGATGTTGCCACCATAAACCAAGACATATTGTATACGGTAGACAGAGATGTATGTTGTGTCCATTGTCTTTTCATATCCAATATAATTTTGCAGTTTTGAATGTCCAGATTTCTCATGGCAGGTTGGGGTGTTTCAGATTAGTAGATAATTATATTTTAGTTGAAGCATCTATGTACGGTACCTATGTATTTAATTTGTTTCAATTATTTCTGCAGGTCTGGAAATCCCTGGACACAGCTACAAGTGACCTGTACATATATGGATGCTGCTCATGAAGACAGACTAAGAGAAATCCATGACTGCATTCATCATTAACAGACTTCATTAGCTATTTAGTGAGGGCCGCAGCAGGCAGAGGATTGGAAATTGGAAAAGGAAAGTGAAACCTGAGGATATTTGCACTGACAAAGACTTTGAACAATGAAAGATATGTTTGACAAAATATGACACTTTGCCAAAATTGAGAAATTCAATGGGTGTACATGTTAATGTATATGTTGACGAATGCTCAGCCATTATATCTATCACCACGTGACCACTTTCGACGGCCACACACATTAGGTTAAATGTTGCCGTGTATTACTTTTTTGCACAATGGATGCCTACCCAGCATGTGCATTAACAAAGTCAATGGACTCGAACATCCTTAGAGGCCATTGAAACGTCTCCTAATCTCCTCAAGTAGACCATTGTCTATGGAATCCGTCCGTGTTTCGTTAGTTTGAAGTGTGTTCCACACTGAGTTACCTCATCACCCAGTTCAGTATTGCCCATTAGCCATTACCTAGTGGCATTGTCCAGACTATTGATCCATCTCTCGCCGCTAGCAGTCAATACACACCTGTGTACAGAACCCAGTCTGCTGTGTCTCGTGCCAGCAGGCGGTACTCGACGCCACATACTTCTGTGAAGCGAATATGTTATAGGTTTTGCCTGGATATTGCAATTGTGAATGTAACTGTTTATGTATTATTATTATAACTTCTGACGACCGCGTCTAAAATAAAGCCAGACTTTGTGGGATGTTATTAAGTGTAATTAAGAGAAGAATTGTGTAGAGAGTCTCGGTGACAGGGTACGACATCGATATTGTGTGTTTGCATGCAGTGTTTTGTGTGAGTTGTACAGAGAATAACTATCAATGTTTAAAGTGAAATTGTGATGAAACAATTGTATGTAAGATCAATTACTCGGTAAGGATAGATGCTATATTTGTCTGCGAAAATGAAAGCAGACAAAAAGACCAATTTGACATTTTTTGATTAGATCAATATGTTCACTTCTATTATTTGGAAGGTCTCAGAAAGATTACTACAACATATTGACAGCCATTTTGGATGTTTTCTAAGATTAATGAAATGTAAATTTGTTAGCTACTAGTAGAATAGCTATGTGTAACATGATGTAAGTGTAAGGTAGCATTAACTAAAACTACATAACAGTACAACTAATGTTAACTAAAACTACATAACAGTACAACTGGTTATGACTCTGAAAAACACATATTCACTGGAGTAAGGTTTTGACCTTCAATCATCACCCTTAATATTATAAAAGGGAGACATGTCAATATGGTCTGTCATAACCAGCAGGACATGATATATTGAAAAAGTGCCAATGGTGATATCAAGTCTATAAATTAAAGGCCTTATACTCGTACATGAGGCAATGTTAATAGGTCATTGTGACCCATAGACTGGTGTGTATATATTAAATATACACATAGCTGTATGAGATTACAAATTATGCATAATTTAGAGCATTAATCAAAGTGTATCAATACAGTAATGGTGGCCAGGCTGGTAATTGTTTGCTTTTGTCTTATTTCATCAATGTTTTATATGAAGGTGAGAATCTCAATGTGCCAATATTTTTTTCGATCATGTGTAGCACACAGTATGCTCTACAACTCTGCTATAGTATGCATATATCCAAAGATGGAGACTGACCAACACGTCACAATATTGAAAAGTTTTCCACAGATAAAGTAACGTAAATGACCGGACTAGTAGGCCATTAGTTATACATAGTGATATTTATCATCATCATGATCATTATGAACTTGAATGTTAATTTATTATTTAATGAGATAATTTGGTTGATTTTTTTTTTAACAAAATTATTATAAGACAGATCATGTCATGTATTATATATTCTCGATAAAAATGTAAATAATTACATAGATATTAATATGAAAGAAAATAGATAGATGTAAAGCAAAATAGAGAAGATATTAATTGTTTTAGTGTATTGTTGTTGTTTAATTGCCTAAATGTGTCCAGTAGGAAATGACCACATTTCAGAGAACAATTACATTGATTGGTTGTCTTTCATCATTGTCTGGAACTATATACTTGAATAAGTTACAGTCACAGTCCAACTTTTGAGTGACGAGAGGGGTATGTTTATTGTATTTTAATATGATAATGAAGTTAAGCCGTAGCTTGATGGTTTCTTGTGCAATAATTGAAATACTCAACAAAATTAATTACAGGCCAATATGGCCTTTTTTTGACATATAAATTTAACTTTATATTATTTTAACAACAATAAATTTCCAAATGTACTTTTCCAAGTATTCTTCAAGAATTTGCATATGTATTAGAAGAAGAAATGGCACCAGATTCCTAAAATTTGTAGAAAGCATTCACCACAATGTATCTTCTGGCCCTTAATATATTTTGTTGAGTGTAAGTGGGTTCAACCACAGGAATCAGAAGTTATGTCTATTAAAATGTTATGGAATTTGCTCATGTGAACCCACTTGCATTCATTAGACAATAAAGCAAGTCAGTTCTGATGTCATTCCTTAAATAAAGGTGACATAGACTCGGTTGACCCTATTTTATGTATAGGAATTTAAAACATTTGTTTATAGACATATTATACTTCCAATTTTTGTGGTTTTAGTTTTTGCTTCATAATAACTGTACTAAACAAGTTTGAATGATGAATTCTTGATTTTAGATATCAGAAAATTATTCAATTATAATATTTGTTTTTGTTAAATCAATATGTATTGAATTACTCTAATACAAATTTACATTTTTAGTTTTAGTTGTTATTCATCTTAAGAAAAGCTCATTTCATATTTTGTATATTTAGGGATATATATGTACTCTATAATACAAATTAGATGTGTTCCAATCAATAGAATAGTGTTAAATGCATTTTTGCTAACTATCTTAGGTATTTGAATATCTTTATAATATTTATTAAAATATTTATTATTCTTTTATTATCATACAATTGTTTTATAAAATTAGCATATTTTGTGTTTTCATTCATTTGATATGATTGTTTTATGCATAGTTATTTTACATATGAAACAACAGCTAGGGAATTTGTTGGATTCACACAATGTGTTTTCATTCATTTGATTTGATTGTTTTATACATAATTATTTTACATATGAAACAACAATTAAAGAATTTGTTGAATTCACAGTGGCACCTACTTTTGTAGTATTGAATATTCTTAACATTACCACATGTTTCACATTTAAGTTTGCAATAAATTTCAGGACATATACTTTCCATTTTCAATTTTGCAATATTCTTACTATTGTCTTAAATGCTTAAATCAGAATAGTAATAAAAATAGCTACGAGTATTTGTATTAAGCCAGCTCGGAGTTTCGAATACACATGCGTGTGTCAAAGGTGAAGGCACATTAATGTATAGTATAATGCTATTAAAATGCTTATCACAACAAGCAGAATACTTTACACTTGTTGCATAGATGCAATATAGATAAATAACCATTCATTATAGATTCAATATAGATAAATAACCATTCATTATAGATTCAATATAGATAAATAACCATTCATTATAGATGCAATATAGATAAATAACCATTCATTATAGATGCAATATAGATAAATAACCATTCATTATAGATGCAATATAGATAATAACCATGTATTCGTAGCACTACAGATCCCGAGACAGTTGTCTATTTGCTTTCACATTTAATACGCGTACGCATATTCGAAACTCTGAGCTGGCTTATTAATGATGTGTTCATGCAATGTTTTGGCTCACTATGTTTACTGTGAAGTTATGATCATCTGCAATCTGTCATAGCCATGTATTCTCAGAGTGATTGTTTTGTTAAAAGTGTTAATGAATGTTTTGTACATAATTGTGTTTTATGTTGTTATTAGACAAGTTCATGTTCTGAGAACATGGAGCAATGCTGTTTAATGTTTGCCGTTTTATCGTGTGTCCAGTGGCAAAAAAAAAAGATTCAAAATATTTTGTACACCGAAGAATCTTTAAAGAGTTTTGAAATAAGTTCATCTTTGTTATTAATTGTTTGAATGATGGCGTTCTGAAAATACCTGGCACCAAGATTATTAGACCTTTTTTACTACAATTTCATGGTCAACTCAATGTGTTGTTCACAAATCCGCATATAGAATTTGAGTTTGAACATGAAATCGTACTAAAAATGTTTCTCCACCTCGGGGCCCTGTTCATATCTTGCAATATCATTTTTGTAAACTCTAAATGATATGAGTGATATAAAATTATCCTAATGTCTCGGCACCTAGATTATGAAACATTTCTGAGTACAATTTCATACTCGACTAAAAACTTTGCTCACAAATCCCCATATAAAATCTGAGCTTGAGCATGAAATCGTACTCAAACAGTTTTGTAATATCAGAGCAAGGATTACCAATTTTGGTAGCGTTAAACTCATGATCCAGACAACTGGGGCTCGAATCCCGGAATCTACTTGTCCCTGGTATTAATTTGTAACATGAGAGCTAAGAGATTGGCAGTCAAGAATATTAACAGGATTTTGCAAGAAGTAATCTGGTGATTTGATTTTAATATACTGATATTTTCAAAAATTATGCAACAGTATCATTTTGAATGTCACTTTCACTAATAATGTCACCGGTAAAGAACACTGAGCAAGTAACACTGAGCAAGTAACACTGAGCAAGTAACACTGAGCAAGTAACACATCGATGCAATGATTTGGTGGACCGTGAACACTACAATTATGTCAAGATTTTATGGAAGCATCATTGATCATGTGAACAGATTGGTATTGGATAGAATACCATGTGAACAGATTGGTATTAGATAGCATACCATGAACTAAATAAACAGTTCAATATATCATGAACCAAAAATGTTTAGCAATTTTTTTTTATAGTGTCCACATGGAAATCTTATTACTGAAGTATATGTATTTTTGCATAATACATTTACCATGAGATACTGTCATACCAGAAAAATTATAACAAAACCAAATCGTGAATTTCTGGTGTGTATGCAGGTTTGATCATCAAACAGATCTTTGGCGACTCCAGCAAATTGTACATGCAATCATGCCAAGTTGGAAGTGGATATCAAATCTATTAAGGACTCCCAAACAAAAACGAACGTGAAATTTGATTTTCTGATATAGGCCGACTGGAATGCCTCAAGATTTTCGAAATGAAATAATATGGATGTCGTGTTGACCTCCATCACAGATGCCAGACTAACTTATGGAAAGCAGTGTTAGAAATTAAGAAAATAATAAGGTTGTCATTCTCCATAGGCCCAATGTTAATGGTGGTCAAATATGTAATTTGCAGGGGGTACCATAGACACCTTTAACACTGAAGATTTACATTTTCAAATGACCCCAGGACCACCTTTAAATTTGAACACTGTAAGGAAAGGATTCGATGTCTAACTTTTGTGTTTGTTGTCGGATACTCTATGTTCATGCAAATACATGAACAGAGTATCCGGCATCTGTGATGGAGGTCAACACAACATGCAGTGACGATTTGGATGCGATACTTATATGCATACTTTACAGTTGTAAATACTAGTTGTTATAAGGGGCGGGTGGTAGCGCAGTGGTAGAACAGTTGGACTTCGGAGCCAAAGGTTCCAGGTTCTTATCCCGCCCCGGGGGCCCGGCATCAATGTTCGCGAAAGTTACCTTTCTGACGCGATATTGATAGGATGCGATGTCTG